>JAPFBL010000058.1:1212500-1370000 GCA_026182355.1 Hermatobates lingyangjiaoensis
GGTGGAAGAGAAATAAGTGTTGTAGATCAAATATGAATTTAAATTTTAATTCGTTTTAATTATTTACATTAAGTATGTACTCCTTTCTGATAAACTGGTTACCTTTCATATTCTGGCACTATGAGAAAATACTTTATTTTCATTAAAGTATATTTATTATTTTATGGGATATATAGTTTTTATTTATATATTATTTTTAAATTATTTCATTAAATGCCTTGTTTATTTTTCATCTTGTACGTTACCTTAATACTTTCTCCAATCTTCTTACACAAGTTTTCTACTTCTCTGTTAAAATATAAATCAGTTCACAAAATTATTTATATTTTACCAGAGAAGTGGAAAGTGTATGTGAGAAGATTAGGGAAAGTATGAAGGTAACGTATAAGATTAAAAATAAGCAAGATATTTAATGAAATCTGTTTAAAAGAAGTTCTGCTCTCAAAATATACTATTATTTTTAAATTATATAGTTTTGGTATATTATTTATTAGTTATATATTTAAATTTTATAATATGTGGCTATGTTGAAAATAGTTCAAGGAATATTAATTATTATGATAATAATAACAAATAAACAACAATTTTTTTCATGTGTGGTTTTCATGTTTTATCTTTTTTTTTCCATTAAGTGATATATAGCAATATGATATACGCTTTAGAAATTTGTAAATAATTTATATGCTTGGGTTTTTTCACATGTTTGACACATATTAGTTGCACTCTTCACTCTAAATGTGTAAAGCGACACATATTTGCTTTTGATATGCTGATTTTTTCCTATTTTGTGGCTATTTTCTGCTAAATGAAATTTTCCGTGGGGATTTCCTTATTTGGGTTTGTTGTTTTCATAGTCCTTGGTAGTGCAAAGGTTATGTTGAAAGTTGTTTTTTTTATATATAGGAGGCAAGCTTGTGTGTAGTACGCCCACTCCATTGGGTAAGACCCCACCTCCGCCACCTCCCAGATGGTCAAAACCCAACCCTTCCAATTTCACCGTCACCACCACAGTTACGTACTCAATGACAGAAACCACCACCTCGCCTTTGCTGCAGCAACAAGCTTCTCTGCTGGAGGTATTGTCAATGTTTTGTTTAACACATCACAATGATTTCAGTAAGTAGCTGCAATAATATTTCTCCCCATTAGTCCACTTAAGCAAAATCTATTCAAACACTAATTCCGGCAGCAAATTTTTTACGACTTCAAATAAGGTCCAAATTGACTTGAAAAATCGAGTTAATAATGAAATAACTTGAAATCGTACTTGAAATAAAAAACAAATAACAATTTCAAACATTAATGGAAACAAAATACTAAATTGGTTTTCGAGGATTAGGTAGAAAATAACATTAATCATCAGCCGACGTTAGGTCCAAAATTGTTTGACATTGTCAAGGCTTGATAAGCCTTCATAATACCAAACAATTTTTGGCGAAACGTCGGCTGATAATTAATTATTATTTTAGACCTAATCTTCTAAAACTAATTTAGTATTTTAGATATTTAATTGTGGGACTATATCAAGCTTAATGGAAACAACAGCATCATTTTTATCTACTTATAATTTTATTAAATTTATATTATTGATTATTCAATTTGTTAATTTGATTAATAATTAATTTTAGCGTATTTAAAGTAAGTACTGACGAAAGAATTGTTAGTAAAAGATGTGCCACATAATTTCAACAAATATTTTTGTTAGAATTAGTAATAATACATTCCGTCATACCTCGTAAAGTCTCTGTAAAGCTCGACCGGTTTCGGGTCCGCCTGGATCCCATCTTCAAGAGCACCTAACTGACTATGAGTGTTGTTTTCCTATAACCTATCTATATATAGTATTTACATTGTGTAATCAGTGTTGTGTGTGTAGGTAATTTTTTTTTTTTTCTATTTCTTTAATTGTTATGTTTTTTTCTTTTATTGCTTATTTCATTATCTATTTCTAGTTCCTTGTGTCGTCTTTTAAATGTTATTAGTGGTTTTGTTAAAATGTCGGTTTGGTGGTTTGTTTGTTCATTGATTATATTGTCTGTCATTTTATGTTTATATATTTCTATTTGTTCCTGTATGTTCATTCGTTGTCCTTTTTGTCCCGTCTGTAGTAAGTCCATTGTGTTTTCCATACTGTCTGGGTTATGTCCAAATTTGTTTAAGTGGTGTGCATAGTTTGATCTGTTTGTGTTGTTGGTGTAGTCTTTAATGTGTTCTTGAATCTGTCTTTTAGTGTCCTTCCATCGGCAAACGGGAAGGACACTAAAAGACAGATTCAAAGAACACATTAAAGACTACACCAACAACACAAACAGATCAAACTATGCACACCACTTAAACAAATTTGGACATAACCCAGACAGTATGGAAAACACAATGGACTTACTACAGACGGACAAAAAGGACAACGAATGAACATACAGGAACAAATAGAAATATATAAACATAAAATGACAGACAATATAATCAATGACAACAACCACCAAACCGACATTTTAACAAAACCACTAATAACATTTAAAAGACGACACAAGGAACTAGAAATAGATAATGAAATAAGCAATAAAAGAAAAAACATAACAATTAAAGAAATAGAAAAAAAAAAAATTACTACACACACAACACTGATTACACAATGTAAATACTATATATAGGTAGGTTATAGGAAAACAACACTCATAGTCAGTTAGGTGCTCTTGAAGATGGGATCCAGGCGGACCCGAAACCGGTCGAGCTTTACAGAGACTTTACGAGGTATGACGGAATGTATTATTACTAATTCTAATATTACTAACCTCAGTGGAACTAACCCATTAACTATATTTAAATATTTTTGTTGTTTACACAAATTTGGTTGTAACAACAAATGTTTACACTCATTGTGTAAACATGAAATAATATGTTTTGCTTTCTAAAAGTTGTAATGATTGTCAAATATCATTTTTAGGATATTTATAACTTGATGTGGTATAAAGCTGCTGAATTACTTAAGTTTATTCTTGTCTATTAATTAGGAGATAGTGGAGAAACGATTAGTAGGATAACCACACATTCCGACCCTAAAACAGCATTAAATTCTGTAAGTATGTGTGTTGCAAGCGAACACGGTTACTAGAGTTTTTTTGGAGTAGAGATATAAATATAACACTATTTTTCTTTTCTATCGAGGTTTTGTCTAGCTTCAAACAATAACAACACTTTTAAAACGACGTTGCGTCTATATTTGTAGGCATTTTTTCAGGGCTTTATAGTTTCCTATTGTAAAGAAATAACTACGTAATCGTTATATTCCCACAACGGAAACGTCTGCTTAAAGGTGTTGTATTGTTTGGAACTAGACCAAACCTCGATAAAAAATAAAATAGTGTTAAATATATCTGGTCGAGATAAGGAAACATTTATTTATATAAGTATACAAATTATAATCAGCTTTGTTGTTTTTGAGATTTCCGGGCCGTCAAATTTTTTTCAATAGTTTTAAATTTTACATATTGTAATTAGAGAGGAAAGAAAAACTAAGTCTTCACTCACACTGAGTTTTCTTCATCAGGTTGTATCTGCCTCAGTAAGGTGATGTTTACATGATTGCATTGCTTATGAGTTATTTACTGTAAGTTTGATTATAACGTTTTACCAATTGTCCAATGTTTATGATGATTATGGGTGAACTAAATGTTGTTGCAGGTGGGGAGTAAAGTGTCAGAATACCAGCACCAGAGCCAGGGGTCGGAGACAGAGAGCCAGCGAGGCACTCTCGACTCTGATACTCCTCTCATCAGACCTTCGCACTCGCCGCCTCTCTCTCTCACCTCTCCTCTCTCCCTCACCTCGCCACCCTCATCCCTCGTCTCTCCCACGTCCGAGTCGTCCAGACCTCCGCACCGGCGTAGTAAAAGAATCAAGGAGTCTTCGCACTACCAAGAATCTGATATCCTTGAGTCTCCTACCATCTACTGCCGTGGAATGTTCCCTGAAAAGGTGATCCTAGTTATTCAATTGTTAAAATTTAAACAGAATAGAAAGTAGTAATGTTATTTTACTGCAATACGAATTCATTTTTTTTATTATAGGAATGTTCATAAAATTTATGTTCATATGGAATGTTCATAAATATTTTTATTTTGTTATTCAATACAATTGATTTTGATCTAATAGTGATCTGGGTACAAAAACTAATAAAAATATGAGTAGAGAGACAGACTACCCGTTGATTACACTCTAAATATAATAAGCAGTTCCTCTACCCCAGACAAACCTCTTACTCGTGTGCAGAAATTTGTCAGATGTCGTACTCCGTTACCAAGTTGTTGAATACAATGCATGTGAACATTGTTGTATTCAACATACTCACATGAACTTTCTGTTATAGTAGTGCTATAGGGAATTTCTTATTTAGGATTGTAATCATGTTGATTGATCTAAAATAGCAATTATAGATTCATATTTAGTATATTACAACTGAAAACAATTTAGCTTACGAAGAGCATCTCTTAAAATGACAATTATATATTGATATTTAAAATTTTACAACTTGTGAACAATTGAGATTACGAGGACAATCTAGTTTGGCACTTTCTTTCAATTTATACGTCCCTTGTTTTATGTTAGCCTTAAGTTAATACACAAGGGAATATAGAGTACCTTGTGTAACTAGAATTAAATATGTACGTCACTCTGTCCAATTATATTCCTTTGTTTTGTGCTAGTTTTAAGTTAACAGTAGAGGTTGTATCTCTAGTGTTAGTATGTAAGTTTATCTCTGATTAAGCTTAGTTGACATGAGGACCTAGGTTAGTTAGACTTAGATATACATCTAACCCACGAAAAATACCTCTGTACCCCTCTCTAGGGGTATATCATAGTACCCTGAGGAGGTAGTTATATTTGAATTTAGCGATAATTATTATCTGTGTCCTAGAGCGAATATATGTAGCTTGGGACTTAGTCTTAAGTTCATATGTATCGAACTGACCTATTTTGTTATTGCGGATGATTGATTTTTGCACGCTATTATTGCATGACGTGGTTTTCGTTCGGACCCATCTCAGCGGAGTCATTTCGGGATCTTGGATATTCAAGAGGTTAGGCTTGTCTCGGCCTGATGTGATTTGGTGTTATGAATGAAAGGCTTAAATACACTGGGAGTCAAAGCAGGCCTAATGTCCTCTCCAAGGGACCCCCTGCGTGAATAAGTCCAGGGCCGAGCCTGAGATCGATCTAACAGTCCTGGGATGAGCATTTACCACTCAACTATCTGGCCCCCTCCGTTTCATTGAATTACCTGATACCTTTTAAATTATTTTTATCGGGGGGCTCTGTTTTCTTTATATGTGTTTTTAAATTATATAATAAATTTATTTTTCAGATTTGTAGTGATGTTTTAATTAAAAGAATAATCATATTTAATTTCTAAGTATTTATATATTTTTTATTGCATAGGTTAGATTGAAACACCGAAATAGAATACTAGTTTTAATTATGATTAAATTTTATATACACAATTTAATATAAATTTACTGTTCAGTTTTTAAAACTAAATCAAAAATAATTACAAATCCTTATTCCTTAAACTGTATTTAGAACAATGAAGTGTGCAAATAGTGCTGTATTTATCCATACATTCATAGATATACAGAATTTATCATACACGTTATGGATTTAAATTAATTAATATACTTTATTCATAGAGCACGTTGTTTTGCCCTGCTTCTCCATAATTGTGATCCCATTTGCATTTCTCCTCATGAAAATTAGCTAAAAGTTAGCATTACAGTGTACACTTTTCACATTATGAAAACCCGTTTTACATTTTACTACCAAAATCTTCTTATGAAATTTTATCTGAGTTTTCCAGTATTAAGAATAGCATTACAGAATAATACAAAAACATTAAGATGAAAAAATGTATAATTTCTATTTATATATATTTTTTTTTCACTGGATCTCAGTATTTGCTCAACAGCTTTTTAGAACTTCATGATCATTTCATGAATAATTTCTCATCATTCTGTTTATATGGTTTGCTTGTTTTTGGCTTGATTCAATGTTAGTAAGCCCTCCAAATAATTTTGAGATGAAGTTAATGTTCTTTTCTACCGGCAGCTATAGAAGTAAAATCCTACTAATTTTCCTTATGAATATAATTTTGAGTCTAACTGAAATTATATCAAAGTAAATTAAATATTCAATGCTTTTAGAACTATGTACAAAGGTAATTAAAATTATTTTATAACATAATTATTTACTTCCACTTTTTTTGTGTGTTTGTTGAAATGAACTCTGATTTAGATGATATCAATTAGTATCAAATCCTGGATTTATTTTTTTTTTTGCTTTTCAGAATAAATTTAATTTAATTGATAAATAAATTTCATTTATTCTGATAAGAAATATGTTTCTTAATTTATGAATTCTTCAATTATTAGTGAAAGAGCAGTATGTTGTAATTATTAATATTTTATATCAATATTAAATTATGAAAATGTAAGTAAATTCTGATTAGATTCGGTTTTAATTTGAATATATTTAACACTTTTGTACTTTGCTGCTAATCAGTTCATGTTTCCTTTGCTCCCAGCCAAGCGAATACGAAGGCATATGGGGTCCAGAATCAATGACAACATTCAAGCCTCGAGTATCAACACCTTCTCCTGTGGAACGCTCACCAGAGGAGCCCCAGAGAGCTGTCACTCCAGATATTCTTGTACCACCCTGCCCAGCCCCCCGGCCCAGTCTTCATGTCAACTCCCAGACCAAGTCTCCCTCTCCTACTTCTCAAGAGGTAGAGTATTCTTTCTGATTAACTCGCTTTTTTTTTATTCGATTACTTTTCACTTAAACAGTTCTTTTTAGGTATTTAGTTAAAGAGAATATAAGTTGTACTAAAGTATTACATTAAGTAATATAATAATTTAGTAATTAATAAGTATAAGTAAGTAATTTATAATATATTAGTAATTTAATAATGTAATGTCGTGTGCATTATATTGAGAAATTCATAAACTCTCTTAAGACTGGTATTAGTCCGGTGCTTACGTGGGAGGTGAATAAATCTGAGTACGTCGTCCCTCGGAGAGGACGTTAAGCCAACAGTCCCGAACCTGTATGATATCAGGTACTCGTTAAAGTCCCTACTCTAAATACACTCGAGTTAGATTCAAATTTTAGAACGATGTTCATCGTGTGTATAAAGAAAGGCCAATGTTAGGTATATGTATGTTCTCCTTTGAGATTGCCCCTTCAGTCTGGTCTAACCTAACCTAGTCCGACTTAGGACGTCCTTTGCATCATTTTGCATCATAATTACCTTATAGTTTACCTGGGTAAATCTCGGTTTACGTACCTGCGTGTTTACCTCTGGACTGAAAGAGGCAAAAATCAAACCCGGGTTTGATTCTCACTCTGGCCTTGATTTCTTCACCAGTGAAGTGAAAAAATCTGAACACGTCATCCCGAGAGAGACAGGCGTTAACTCGTCAGTTTCGAGCCTGTACGATATCAGATATTCGTTAAAAATCCCCATTCTAAATATGCTTGAGTTAAGGAAACCTTTGGCACCCTTTACTAAAATAATAAATTTGCCTTTGATCTTGAAGTTCTATGCAGGAATATAATTTTCACCTATAAACTGTCCATTCGTTGTTTACTTTTTTATTCACCGCCTCTTGTTTGACATTTGTTGTTCCATCAAAGCAAGAGGGCCAGGTTAGGCTAGTGGCAACGTGCTCGCCTCTGGACTGGTAGATCTGTTGTTCAATATCCACTCTGATTCTCGATTTAGTCACGTAGGAAGTGAATAAATTTGAGCACATCACCCCTCGGCGAGGACGTTAAGCCGTCGGTACCGATCCTGCATAATATCAGATACTGTCTAAAGATCACTACTACTACTAAATATATTTCAGTTAGACAAAATTTAAGACTCCCAATTTAGAATCTTCATTGTGTGATATCACAAGCGGCCAATGTTCAGCATATGTGTGTTCTCTTGTGAGACTGCCGCTGCAACGGTAGTCTCACAGAATGCATGCATTTTATTTGTTAATGGAAAAAAAATATTTTTATTACTAAGTTTGTATGAACGATAATGGTCAGTTTGATTTAGTGTAAATTATGTTAAGCTGTTTTTTGTGATATAATTGAATTTAATAAGTCTTTCAACTTTAATATATTATTTTTTAAGAATGAAGTATTTTATTTTAGTAAAATTAATCATTTTTACTAAAATAAAGTACTTTATTTTAGTTTGCGTTTTGTTTAGTATTATTTTTTTTTTGTTAAATGAAGGTTCAATCATAAGAAAAAAAAATTAAAATAGTGAATTAATACAAGTTGAAGATACTGTATTTGTATGTTTAAATAGTCCGTAACTTAATTACTAAAATAAATTTACAGATATCCTCTCCTGTTGATGATGGCAGTAAACAGTCAAGCCCTTTCTATTCAGAACCTGCGGATGCTATAAAAAGTGATGGAGTATCTCGGAGGAAGTTATCGGAAATGCAATACAAGCATCGCTCGAACAGACACTCTGAGCCAGCCGTTCTGCTTCAATGGCCAGCCATCGCGTACCCTGCTGGACTCCAAAGAATCGACTCGAAGGTGCGTGCAGCAAGAAGACCAATCATAATAAACACACAAGACACAATGAACAACATCAAGAACACCTGCGGTTTTCCAACTCTTTCTGAATATATTGTTAATATTTATTATCGGCTGAACTAAAGAAAAGAACATTCGTCTATTTTTAATTTTTAAAGAAAAAAAAATATGATAACATAGGGAAAGAACATAGAAAGTCACCAATAAAATTACTTTGATTTTTTAACCAGAAAAATAATAACAAGAAATCGCTTCAACGGTTCGATTAACCAAGTGTCACTTCTTCTTCTGATGGCAGATTTTTACACAAAGTTATTACAAGTGGGATTCTTGGTGGCATTCTGAATTCCTTCCTCAGTTTTTCATATACTCAAAAAACAAAAAGAAGATAAAAGGTTATTTAACACATTTCAAAGTTAGTTTGTGTACATGTACCACTGGTCAGTCTAATGTCAGTTGCATATCTGACTTTAAATATTCCTCGTTCATTCCACATTGTTTTCTTTTCTTTTTCTTTTTTTAATTTACGATGTTGAGTGTTTTTCCGAGTGAAGATTATTATGGCATTGTTTTTCAGTCATACATGCATAGTTCGTGCTACTAAAATCTCCTACTTCTAAACAAGAAACGTTTTCTAAGAGGTTATGTGTTTTTTTGATAAGTTGAACTCGTAGATTCGGCAATTTTAATAGATTAATGCAAAAAATTTACCGAAAATTCGGTTCTAAGTAATTCAGTATAATTTTTGCATGATATTGAAAATATCATGTAATTATAATTAAATCTTAAGGTGATTATAAATATAGGTGAATATATCTCAATTTATTTAGAAATAATATTTATATGTATATACCGTATGTATTATTTTTTTGCTTTTAGGAGGAATTAATAACAAGTGGACTCTCTTCATCTGTTGACAACTTGGCGGGTTTAAAGAGATCTGGAAGAAAGATAAATTTACAAGACAAACCAGGAAGGGGAAAGCAAAAATCTGCGAAAAGACCTCATTCGAAAAAGTATTCTGAGAACTCTTGGACAGTTGATTCAAGCTGGGAGTTTATTGGTAATTAATAACTGATATTATATGGAAATAAGTTGATTATCAAACCAGTTAACCTAATCTAATATTTATTTAGGAAATGATGAAGAAACCGGCTCATCAGATCCTGATAGTGGTGGAGTGGATAGAAAATTTCCGTCTCTAGATCAGCAGGAGTCGGTTGAGTCCCCCGGGTCCAGAGGAATAACTGTTCACGAACTGATTGCTCAGAGGTTCTTATATATTTTCTAAGATATATATATTTATGTATATAAAATGATTAAAAGAAGAGAGCATATTGAAGCAACAACAAAACTCACTTCAATATTTTAACCTCGTAGTCAACAGGAGAAGAAGAAGCAGTGTTTTGATCTGTTGGGAAACAGCTAATAGCAAAGCAGAACTCTTATTCTCTCTTCAATAATTATTTCACGTATATAATTTTTTCATCCCTTTAACAGACATTACTCCAAGTGTACGCTACAAATGAACTAAACCTGTATATCTAGTTACAACTTGAATAGCCTAAGGTGTAGGGCTTTTCAGACCATGATAAGGTTTAAATCTGTTCAAGTAAGTCTGTAGTGATAAACGCCATATAAATTCTTGAGAAATATTCTGATAAATTATATAAAAGGAAATGACTTTCGACAAAATCTGAAAACAGTCCATTACAAATTTACCCTCTTCATGTTTTATTCAAATCTTTTTTTTTTCTTTTTTTTGGACCGTTGAAGCTATTGATCTAAAAATAGCTCATGATGTAAAGATGAGTTCAGTATTTTTTTTTAAAAAAAAATCATTAATAAGGAGGGAAGTTATATACATTTTATAAATGTTTTTAACAGTATACCAATAATTTTAGTACAGTGAAATTCTTTCAAAAAATTAAACCTAAATAATAAAATTTCATAATATTCCGATGTTGGAGAGGGCATATATACCTATAAAACTGAAACTTGTTTGGAATAATTTATTTCCTGATCTACTGGTCGGATTTGTTTACATTGTTAACCTAAGAAATTTTTAAGTGAATTAAAAGTATTATTTAGAGGTTTATTCAAAAAAATTAGAAATGTTTTAATGAGTTAAGATGATATGTTAAAAGAATAAAATTGTTAAATATAAATAATTAACTCCAATCAGACATATGCATATTTTCTGATGCACATTTCATGGTGTGACGAATGGTTGCCGAACAGTGTTTGACTAATCAAACAAAACATTAGTTGGTTGTTAACGAGTTTGGTGTTTATTTGTAGTAAAGTGTAAGTCACTGCAGATTTTTTATCTTCAGTTTTTATTTCTGTTTGAATTCAATGTATTGTAGGTAAGGCAGGACAGCATCTGTCAGGTTGGTTAGTATGTTAATAATTAAATACCAAACTAAGTTTAGTTAAAGTTACCGACATTCATTGACTGTTAGGTGGTACGAAAAGTTCGCCAGACCAGCTAGTATCTTGAAAACCTGTAAAATTATAAAATAGTGTTCCCCATTTGTTGATAATTTTGCATTCATCCTTCAATCGTTTATTCTTCCAACTAAAAACCTAAAGGTGAACTTTAAAACTAAATGATTGGTTAAGTTAATCAATATGAATTCTTAAGAATTATTTTTCTGAATTTATATAACTGTATATGTATTGGAAACCTTTGTCTATTAGTATGTATTATATTCGTTTTTATTTGACAGTTTGAATTCTAATTCACCTTGAATAGATGCTATCACAGTGGTCCCAAACTTTTTTGCCTCGTACCTTTAAAGAAATTCCACTCGAACTTTACTGCCCCAGAAATTTATATTATACTCAGATATATATTCTCAAATATAAAACAAAAATCAATCATTTTGATTACATAAGAAAGAATGTATACTTGGCTACAAATAATAATTTACTTGGTATATATGCTAGATAAAAATTTCTAGATTCATACTACCAAAAGATAGCAACTTTTGGTTCCTGTTTATTGTCTAAAAGTTCTTCAAAACGTTAAGACATTGTTACTTATAGTAACGGACAGTTCTCCCTGGGCTTCCTAAATAAAATCCTATTATTACCTGGGCATTTTTCGCACCCCGATTGGGAACCCCTGGTCTACAGTATATATATGATTAGACACATTTACCAATACGAACAAAAAACAATCCTGTCAGATTGAGTGCGGTTGTTACATTTTTTTTCCACCCGATTGAAGCCGGGGCAGACTGTAAGTCCTATTTAAATATCTACATTGGTTAAGTTTATATTATTGATTAAACTGTTTCTTTTTTTTTAGGTTACCAGACCTTAGACTAGACACAGAATGGGCTGGTGGAAGGAAATCAGACTCCTCTAACCGCAGTGGATCCAGAGTGTCTGCCTACGACAACGTCTCTAGCCACCACAGAGGACACTCCAACGGACTTTCTACACAATCACATATTTCAGATGATGATACACAGGTAAATATCATTATTGGCATTTATTATTGAGATGATATGGGGTCAGTTAACACAGTGGTAACGTGCTAGCCTCTGGACTAGTAGGTCCGGGGTTCAATACTCACTCTTGCCCTTGATTTATTCACGTGGGAGGTGAATACATCTGAGCATGTCATCCCTCGAAGAGGACCTTAAGCCATCTATCCCGAGCCTGTACGATGTCAGGTACTCGTTAAAGATCCCTACTCTAAATACGCTTGAGTTAAGTTAAATTTAGGACTTTCAATGTAGACTCAATCTCCATTGTGTGGTATCACAAAGGGCAATGTTCGGCCTATATGTGTTCCCTTGTGGGACTGCCACTGCAACCTAACCTATTGAGGTGATGATGGTTCTATCGTATGGGAAGTATACTTTTCTAATGACATTGTTTGTTAATTGCCAATTTGAAAAATAACAGTTAAATCACACGGATGTAGACGGTTCATTTTAGGGGTTTAAGGAAATAAATAAGAGTAGTGACTGTTATTGCTGACTGTTTAAAAAAATTGAAAGTAAACCACTCGTACAGTTTTATTCATCTATCTATTGCACTTAGAAAACTTTCAGAATATAAGGATAATTGTAATATTGAAGGTTTTGAGAATTAGGCTTTATGTAGTAAATTGAGGATATTTTACTACTAATTTACGAGGATAGTAACTAGGTTACGAAGATACTACATTTACTGACAGACACTCTGTGATATTTTCTAATTTTAGAATGCCATTCTGAGCTACCCTGGACCATATATCATTGTGTACATACTCAATGCCATTCTGGGCTACCCTGGACGATATATCATTGCGTACATACTCCGTAATATAAACTTTACTTTTTAATACAAGTGAAGTCATTCTAAATAGCTAATTATTCTAAATTTTGCCTAACTCAAATGTATTTAGAGTAAAGATCTTTAACGAGTACCAGACATCGTAAAGGCTTCGGTCCGACGCTTAACCTCCCCTCAGAGGGACATTTGTGCTAAGATTTTTCTAGCACCCGCGTGTAGATATCGTGGATAAGAGTGACACCCTGAATCGGCTAGTCCAGAGGCGACCATACCAGTCACTGGGCTACCATTGCTGCCTGCTTCTGTTAAGCTATGAGGCCGACTCTTTGTTACAAGCTTTCCTAATTTTTATATATTTCAATGAATTGCATACTGTTATTTATATAGGTGTATTATGTCATCGGGATTCGGTCAATTTTCTAGGTTCAAAGTCTAACTCTCGTTGCCGACGTTTCAGTTTTGAAACAACCATGACTTCATATTATTATAACAGTATTATACTTATTATTATTATAAAATCACATTGCAATACATCATAATTGTTATGTAAGTACAAAACTTCCATACTTCCTATACTAACGTCACTAATATTTCAACACAATTTTCTATCTTTTAACTCTAGTCCATCAACCGGTTAATATATTATTGAATTTGTTATTTGTATATATATTTATATATAGTTAATTATCATTGCTATCAATTGATGTTTAAAATCCAATGCTTTGTTCGTGATACTCTAAAATTGACTTTTTAGCAGATTGCAATACGCTTTCAGACAATATTCTCAGAACCATGGGACAGCTCTCGGTGGGAGAGTTTGCTAGAGAAATGTGATGACTGGCGAGCGGATGATAACACTAATTCAGTACTGCGAAGCAAGAGTTTCAAGGAACGCCTAGACCCCTTGTTATGTAAGTACAAAACTTCCATACTTCCTATACTAACGTCACTAATATTTCAACACAATTCTCTATTTTTTAACTAATTATCCGACACACTGGTCCTTCATAAAATGTATATCGTTCAGTGCTCATTTATAGGCCCTTTACTCTTTATTTTTTACTCAATTGTTATTAGACACTCTTTCAAATGTGAATATGCCATGTTAGTGCCTTAATTGTACAGAAAGTTATAAATATAGCCTCACACAATAATGAATATCAGAACAGGAAATTTGAAATTATGCACAATGTGACTACATATTATTATACTTATTATTATTATAAAATCATAATACAATACAATCATAATTATTAATACACAATTATGTATACAATCATAGTATTATTAAAGTTACATGTCAAAAAAATGTTAATCATTACTGATTTATAATTCCATCCTTCGGTACCAATGGGAGCTCATTACCATTGTAGGATTGGCCGTCAGTCTTATACAGAACAGGGTAAATGAAATTTAGGTTATATATATGGGTCATAGTAGTTACTTATCAAATTTGTATGATTTTACCCTTTATTAACTCTGAAAGTAGTAAAAAAAAACATTTATTTTTCTTATATTAAATAGTAAATTACAAAGGTATAAAGAAAATTGAAAACAATAAAACTATAAATATAAATTAAACCGATGCTGGCAAATTTTATTAAAGTGTACGGCAGCTTCAGCTTTCATGACCTTTATGCTGGTGTGTTCAAGTCTCCTATTTTTCGTTCGACTGGACAGTTCCTAAAGAAGTTTCAAAGACCCTTAAAATACAGCATTGGTACAATAAATATATAGATCAGGTAAATTAATAATTATCAAAATAATAAAATATGAATTTTTTTCACACGTCATCTTCAGGTAGAAACACAAATACAAATAACTAATGTCAATAAATTATGCAAATAAACCCATGAAAAGCAGTGTAAAGAAAGAAGGGTAAATAGAAAAGCAGTATTGTTGTAGTCAATATTCAAAAATAGCTCCGATAGGGGGTTTACCAGACTCTTGGTCAGCTCCTTCTATGCAATTGACAATTCGTTCTTTTTAATGATTTTGAAAGAACTTTCAGAGGCTCTATTACTCGGAATAATTCAGAGTTTGATTCAATTTAGGGCTGGCATTCAAAAAACCAGCTATTTTGAAAAAGAAACACTGTTTTACTACTAAAACACTGCGATATTACAGTGTAATCACGATATGAAAGGCTGATAAAGCAGGTTGTTACGCAATTCTAACATTACATACTTGAACTTGTGGTATGTCAAGAGTGAAAGGTCAATTGCGATTAACTCTGAATAAACAATTCATCTATATTGTGGAGTATCAACGTCCAAACCACAGTATGAAATCAGAAAAACTCTCTGATTTCTTACTTAGGTTTGGACGTTGATTTTGTTTCACGTGTTAATTGTGATTTCTTGTTATTTATTGTAAAGTATTTATTAATAACTGCTATAAACGTGCCCTTAAAAAAATTCCACTCTAATGTAGTCACCACCTGATGAACTCCTCCAACTTAGAATTCATATACGATGATTTCTTCTCAGGAATCGCACCTTGATATCGCAGAGAAGCCGCTTAGTTCCCAATCATGAAGCCTTTGAAAGTTCATTCAAAATCATTTAAGAGAATAATAGCCTATTGCGGATGGACAAACGAACAACAATCTGTCATCCTTTTCTATCGGGACAGTATTGACTACAACAATACTCTGTTTTTATTTATTCTTTCCTCCTACTGTTTTGCATTGCTTTATTTGCATAATTTTCGAACATTAATTATTTTTATTCCTATTTTTACCTTAGATGATGTGTGAAAAAGTTTGTTTTATTAATTTCTCTGATCAATATATCTATTGTATCAATGCTGTCTTTAAATATCCTTAGAACAGCTTCTTTGGGAACTTGCTCCAGCCCAACGGAAAGTAGAAGACTTGAGCACATCAGCATAAGTCGTGAAAGCGGAATCACTATGCAGTATATCATCATAGCATACGAGACTTGCACCTTTGAAAACACTCGTTCAGAAGTGGTCTACTATGTAGAGTGATTTTGATAATCCCATCTACCAAAGTAGTTGATCGTAACTCAACAAATGTAATTCATTTGATTAATTATAATGTTTATAATTCGTCATATGACACAATAAAAAATGTTATAACAAAAGGCTGAATTTGCTTTATGAAGGGGAATTTGTTACTACATTTTCAGATGCCGTTAGTACCACGACATGACCTGACATATATGAATACATTAACTAGTGGTTAATAGTTTTAACAATACCTGACGCTCCGCAGTAGTACCAGTAGTGCACAATTGTACACCCCGAAGTTCTTTATTTTTTTTTTATTTCAAATTCTTCAAAAATTGATATCTTTTTTTTAAAAAAAAAAGGAGATTTACAGACCCATTTAAAAAAGTTGTAATTGATTTATAAAACAGCAATTTCCGTTAGTTAATGCAAATTGATTATTATCCTCTTAAAAAAATAACCAAAAAAAATTACAAATCATGGTTTATATATTGTTAATAATCACTTAGACAAAGGGGCGACTTCTTCAAAATCAGTTGATAAGACGTTCTCTTAAACTCTTCAAATTCCAATAGATGAACTCCTCCATGGTACATCAACAGAGTGTACTCCGCGAAACATCAGTTTACTTGCAAACAGATCAGCATGATGTAGACACTCTTACAACTGCTTCAGAACCCATAATTAGGGAGGAAAGAAACACTAAATCTTCCCACATACAATTTTAGATTTAATTGGTTAGTTTAACCTAAATTTAATCAACTAGTTCTCTAGTTTAGTTGGCTCGTTGACTAATTTAATCAACATCACCTTACTGAGGTAAATGTAACCTGACGATGAACACTTAAGTGTTTGAAACACGTGGTGTAATGAAATCCCTTTTTTTTTGTATATTTTTTTGTATAGTTGTCTTTTCCTCTTTAATCAAGAGTGAATTCACCTTAGTGCCCCAGAACTACCTTTGCCGAACGGGTTGAAATCACCCATTGAAATCTCCTCTCTCACTCTCTCTCTAAACTAAAAAATGCGGTTTCGCGGTTTCAGAGGTCTTCAAAGTTATTTTTTTTATTTAATGATATATTTTATTTCCATCATAAAAAGGATGGAATCATTTTTAAAGGTTTCGTTATGTAATAATATCTTTCTGTTGAAAGTCCAGTTGTTTCAGGAGATAGCGGGTTTTACAGTGAAAAAGAGTCGTGTAAGGTTATTTAAATAGATAGAGGAAAATTTCCATTCTAATATTTTGATATAGACCTATAAGAACAAAGAATCATTGATAATGTTTATTCAGTGTTTAAAAAATAAAAATGTTGAGTTGATATACTTGAATTCATATTGAGTCAAACTGAAGCTTGGCTTTCCAAGAAAGTCATCAGCCTGGGCAAACGGAGAGGTGATAGTGGTATCTCTCCTCAGGGCTGACTGAATGTTTGCTCTCTGTTTACATTACCTCTGTTCTGATCAAATATTTTCTCCTGAATAAAATAATACATTTCATAACAATACATGTTTGATCATTAGAACTATTATTTACTTTACTATGTTATTGATTTCAGTAAATAAAAAATAATAATAAAACTTTAGTTATTATTAACTACGTCAATAACATGGAAGTTATAATATACAATCGTAAAATAGACTATTTAAATTATGAAGAAGTTAATTCAGTGTATGATAATGAATGAATCAGCTTACACAGAACAATGTTTGTTGACTCCTAGGTGGCTATGTTTCTCTTCTTATAATTTCTAGCAAATATCTAAAGTAACCCATATATGTTTACCACTATCCAAATTACGAGTAATGTAAGTTATTTTATACTTAGAATCAACTTACATCTTTATTATGAATTTTTTTGGGCATTCCTATGATACTATATTTTACTATACTCTTTTTACAATAATAGTCATTGATTAATAATATTATCAAGTTAATAATATAAGTCTTTTTTACCTTATATATATTGAAAAATTTGAGTCATTTTCTGATTTCTTACTGTGGTTTAGACATTAATTTATATATATAGTATTTAGTAAGTTTTTTGAGGCTTAGATCTTTGAATTAAAATACTTCTTCTTCAATGTATTTATTTATACATCATCCTCATGGCTACAAAACAAGATAAGGCTACATTTTATATATATATACATATATATATATAAGTTTGTGTCAACAAGTTAAGTGTATAAACATGACTGGCAGAGAAAAGGGAGGCAAAGGTCTTGGCAAAGGTGGAGCCAAGAGGCACAGGAAAGGTTTAAAGTTTAAGGGATATTATCCAAGGCATAACAAAACCCGCAATTCGTCGACTGGCAAAGCGTGGTGGCGTAAAACGTATATATATGTGATAAATGAAATGTGATCCAGAAGAACTGAAACACTTAAAATAAACTGTGACACATAGAATGAAACTCAACAAAAGATGTGACACATACAGATAAACGTAACAAAGGACGTCCTTTGTTACTTTTTATGTGTCACAGCTTATTTTAAGTATATATATATATAAAAATTATATTGGTCGGTGGACGCTTTCACGTCTCCACTCTTGTGTTTCTTCTTCCTTTTCTTTTTCTCCTCGCCTAGAGTAATTATTTTGGCAGAAAGCTGAAATGATCGAGAATCATGAGTGTTAATCTCTTTTTTTGTTTTCTAGTTGTAACGTTAATTTTATATATATATATAAAGATTTCACATAAACATGTGAAATAACAATCAATGATCAAACCACAATAAGAAATGGGAAAACAAGAATAAGATCTTTCAACCGTAACAAACGGTCTTCGTCAGAGTTGGGTTTTTGACTCTGACGAAGACCGCTTGTTACGGTTGAAAGATCTTAGTCTTGTTTTCCCATTTCTTATTGTGGTTTGATCATTGATATATATATATATATATTCAATGTTTTTGTTACAAAACATTAACTAGAATAGATGAGGTCAATAACAATTTTTGAGTATATATATATTATATATATATATATATATATATTCATCATGATGTCCTTTTCTTGACCAACTGTTCATATATTTTTTGAGATTTATTGAGGGTTTTTGGTCTAATATTCAAAAAACTTCGTTGCCAACGTTTCGATATATATTTATATCATCTTCAGGGCTAAAAACATTTTTACATTGAGCACACTTATTTCAACAAAACTGGTCTATTGTTTGCTATTATGTACATGGTCAACAAAAAATTGAAAAATTACAATGGTAAAACTATAGATTTTTATATTTAAGTTTGTTTTAATAATGTTTAGAAAATACAAAGATATAAATTTGTTTACCTGGGAAGTATGTTTACTGTTGTTTGTTATGTTTTTTCCTTTTCATTTGAATTGTGTCCTTATACTAGGGTCACTGAATTCAAGACCGCTTGTTACGATTGAATGATCTTAGTTTTTTTCCCCCATTTCATATTGTGGTTTGATCAATGCGGTTTAAAATCGTATAAGAGTAACATACAAAGTAAAGTAACACACTTATAAACTCAAATTCCCGGGCAATCCGTCTTCAGGAGGAAAGTGAGAGAGAGACCAAGCACGCTGTAGAGGCAACGACAAGTAACCTGGGTTATTATATTTTGATAAAAGTATCGACCGTAAAGGAGGAACAAAATAAAATTGATCAGGACTCTGCCAGTTCTTCAGGTTCAAAATAAACTCCCAATGATGATTTTTTGATTTTTATATAAAACCTTTTTCCCAGGCAGAAGTATAACATTTTGATGTAGAAAAATCTTAAGTATTACATAAAAGATTGTTTTGTTTTATTGAAAACAATTTGCTAATTTCAACAACTGTCTAGTTTGAGGAAATACGCGACACTGTCCTTTTACTTCATTTTCATAGTGTATGAAATGTTAAATGCTCTGAGACCTACCTTCCCATAATCGTCAAGAAACTTGTAGCAATGTGTGTTTAGATCGTAACAGTAGAAGAAGTTGGCATATAAGCAATCAGGTTATTTCTTGTTAAGGCCTTTAATAAAAATAACGACATAATTTCATATCTTAGAACCTTCTTAGATATTATTACAGTTGAATTAAGTTTAAATTAAGTTAATGGACAGATCCATCATATAATGATAGACTTAAAATTAGTTCAATCTTTATAGTTATTAGCTCATTTATTTGTAATCAGATGATTTTCAATTCTTATAAAATTGAGATCAGTTTTGTTTGTAAAGAAGAAGGTTATCTAGATATGGATCAAGAGTAACTGTATCAGTATGAGAAAGTTGTTTTTTTTTTTTTTTGTTTTTTTTTATGACATCAGAGCAATCAATATAACTGGTTGATCTCTTCCTTCTGTATTTATCTCAAAGGACCAATGATTAGGTGATTAAAATGCTCTTAACAGATATTTAATGCATATTAAAAACATTTTCAAGATTCATTTAAAAGATAGTACACTCTTACTGTTTTCTTATCTAACTGTCATGTTTAGAGGAGGGAAAGTGATGGAATACCATTGGTATTAATGAAATGATTTGACACTGAGTAAATTGAGAGATTTTTTTTATCAAAATTATAACAATGTGTTATTAGAGCTGAAAAGAACTCTAATTAATTAAGACTTAAAACACAAAATCATGAGTGGTTCCAACTAATGAAGTATTGTAACATCTACAAAACATTTCAAACATTTATACAACATGTATTTAATAAGGTTATAACAAAAGATGAAAAACAGGAAATCAGAAAGATTAGATTTATTGCTCTTTATAATTTTAAATATATGTTTTGTAATTGCTATAATTGCTTTTTAAATGCTTTAAACGATTAAATAAACTCCAAAATTGTAGATTGGAAATTCTTCCTGCTGTTTTAATAGATGTGTTATTTAAACAAAGATCTCGTCCTTCATTAATAGCTCCTGCTTGAGTGGCACTTCTCGACAACGGATGTCGAAATATTGAAGTGAGTGTTGTCTGGAAATGTCTGTTAATCTGTACACTTATATAAAAAGGCATGCCTTCTTGTATGGTATGTGTCTGTATGTCTTAATTCCTACTTACTTACTAGATGAGCTGTATCAAACTGATAATCGGGCATATCTAATAGCTTTAATTAAATTACTGCTAGGAATCAGTCTGGTTATGCCAGGTGACTTTTGTCAGTTATCCCAAGTTAACTTCTGCCTGTTATCCCAAGAGGAACTAGTGCTGATTCGATAAAAGCAAGCCTTAAGTCATCTTACCTGTGGAAGCATGTGAAAAAAATTAAGCCTTTCTATTAACATGAGACCCAATCTCCAGGGAGATGTAATTGCTAATATATTTTCTTAAAGGCTTCTTCAACTGAGTGATGGAAGGGTCCCTAATGAAGATGATACTATTAAAATAAACCCAGTCTCAACATTTGTGGCATCAGCAGAAGAATTACAAAATCAAGTATTTCCAAACATAGCTCAAAACTTTTATAAACAAAAATAGATTTGTGAAAGATCTCTCTTAGCACCAATAAGTATTACTGTTGGAAACATCAACTTACAGCTACTTAAGCTATTGCCTGGCACTGCAACTATGTACAAATCTGAAGATGCAGTTCAAGATTAAAACAATGTTTACGCTAAACTCTGCCGAGCCAGCAGGGGTACCTCCGTATCAACTGGCACTAAAGGAGCTCCCTTCATGTTGCTTCGAAACCTATATCCACCAATGCTTTGAATGGGATAATATTAGTGACAAAGAAGAAGGTCTAGCCACATGTCATAAAAGCAACTATGCTCACTGGATTTAGCACAGAAGATGTCTTCACTCCAAGAATCCCCATAATTCCTACCGAGAAGAACTTCCAATTCAAAAGAATCAAATTCCCAATTCGCTTAAGTCTTGCCATGTCTATAAATAAACGTTAAAATTAGCAGGACTTTACTTGGAAGATTTTTATTTTTCACATGAACAACTTTATGCTGATTCTTCTAGAGTTTTCAGTTGTAAAAATATTGTTGAAGAACAAAAAAATTTATCTACAAAGAAGCTTTCCTATAAACGAAAAAATTTTTTTCTCTTTAATAGTTTGGTATCTTATGATTGAAATATAAACTTGTATTATTTATCTGAATTACGGGAAATTCTTATTTAAAGGACAACATATTTCACAACTACACCATTCCTTTCTTATTCCCGAGTAACACCGGGTATTTCTGCTAGTTAAGTAAGCGCTTTTATGAGTCAAATGAAGGAAGTTTTAGTGGATTCAATGTATAAATTTCTTGTTATTCCATGGTGAAGCTATCACAACCCGAAGTCGGAACGAAGGGTGAAAAAATTTGTTTGTGAAAATCCTGGAGTTCCAGGATTTTTAAGTAATTTAGATTTATTCCAGTGTTTGGATTAAGTAATTCTACTGAAGTTCCGATCAGTAAAATTATTTTATTCATATACATATACATATATACATAATACATATACATAAAAGAAACGTTTTGTCTGCACATTGCTTAGAACTGACTCACTTCAAGTTATCTTTATGTTTTATACATTAGAGAAACCGAATACACCATTAGACAAATTTTTGTCTGTTTGTTTGATTGTTCAAAAATTTTCTCACAAGCAAACTCAGCCATCATAAGTCATAGATAGCGAGCTGAAACTTTGAGAGTAGATTTGTGTAAGTCTAACTTAAAAGCTAAGATTTGAATTGACTGGAAATTCAACGTAGAAACGAAGTTATGGACTTTTAAGTTGTGTTTGACTAGCGGCACAGGTATGTCAACTAACAATACCTACTTGCTACAGTACAGGCAGCTAAAAATATCTCTACATTTTTAAAATGCAAATACCAAACAGAAATTTTCTAAGGGTAGATTCGGTTTCCCTAATGTATAAAACGTAAAGATTACTAGAAATGAGTCAGTTCTAAGCAATGTACAGGTAAAACTGTACATATAGATATAGAGGTATTGTTAGGTGCCTGACACCGTAGCAAGTAGGTATTGCTAGTAGATTTTAACTTCGTAGATTTTTTAATTTTTATTTTAATAGTTTATCATGATTTGTTCCCTTTAAAAAACTGAATCGTACTTACTGCGTACTAATTAAGAAGTATTCATAAGTTAAAATAATATTTGAGTTCAGAATCTAAAGCTGCAAATCGTAAGAGAAACTCCAGATCTAATGACAGCTATGGACTGTACTAATAATGATATGTTTTACTATTCTATAATTTTTTATAATATTTTGCAAAATTCATCTCTGAATTTTTGCCTGTTTGAATTTCTGTATGGGTATTTGTAAAACACCCATCAAAGACTGCTAGTAAAAGTAAACTAAATATCCATTAAGATATGGAAAAATATGTAAACGTACTTTGATTGCTGTAAAATATGAACCGTTGAGTATAAGATTATTGCTTGATGAATAACTATTATTTAAAATTTTATATAAAAGTTGTATGGGCAATACACAAGATGAATTTCGGTGACTTAATTTCATTAAAAGCATGTTGAAAAGGTTTTGAGATCTCACTGACAATGGACCAGATTGTGGTATGATGTGGTTTTTGATGTAGGTCATACGGGAAGGATCTACCAGTAAGGCGTATATTGCGTGGAAGTGGTGGCGGAGTAGGGGATACCGGAAGATAAAGAAGGGCGTCAATAAGTCTGAGCGGATGACGGCTGATGCAACAGTAACAAGGTTCAGTTTGGCTTCAGATAAGACTCTCCCCTGGTTTGTCTCCTCCTCTGGCATGTCCCCACTCTGCCCTTGTCCAGCTCTGGGAAAAAACAAATGCTTTTCTAGTTAACCTTATCTGGAAATTATGCTGCATCAAGATATCGTCTTCATTCTTATCCCCGACATTTCAGATGCATTGTGAATAACGATGGACTTCGAAATTGATCGTGGGCTTGAAATATTTTGAATCTATACATAGCCTCGTAGTCCGAGTACCTCATTGTTAGAGCAATTCACTTTTCGAGCAGCCATTTCCTAAGAATTTTGCTCTCGGCGACTTCGTAGTTCGAGTGACCATCTTCCTCACACCTAGATATCTCCACTTTAAGTTTAGCAGACTGATAAAACATGCTTATTTCTTGCGTACATTTTTATTACTCATACTATTTCTACAGTATTGTTTATTTTTTCAAATTGCACCTTTCATGTTCAAAAAATAAATTAAAAAACTGGCATTTTGGGGATGGAACAGATTATTTATTTTCATATTAATTTCAATGTGAAATATTGCTTCGTATTACGAGTAAATCGCAATACGAGCTCTGCCTGGGAACGAATTAAACTTGCACTGCAAGGTGCTACTGTATTTTGTAATATAAGAAAAACTAATGTCCATTAATTAATGTCCACCTTTTTATCAAACTTTTGGAGAAATTTGAAAAGAGAACATATTTCTTCATATAGTTGGCATGTTTTTTGTGTTGGCCTAAAATTTGTAAATAATTTATGACTATGCTTTTTAATAATTTAAGAAATAAATAATTTTCTACACACTCTGTATTATTTGATTGTGTAGTTCTTGAATGAAGTAACATTTTTGAATGCTATCGGTAACAATAGAAATGACACACCTTCATTAGGAGACTTCAGTAAAACATAACATTTAGACATTTTCGATGAAAATACGATCCAAAACAGACAAATAAAGTTCAGTGGAGATCAGTAACATAGAGAAACGAAAATTACACACTTGCAGCCTCCAATTTTCGGTTTGAACCATCTTCATGAAAGATAAGAGGAGAAATCCGAGTGCACTGGTACAGAGACGGTTGGAGACCCAGTACATCTCCAACTGATACAGAGACGTCTTGGTTTCATCTCTTATCTCTCCTGAAGATGGTTCAAACCGAAAATTAATACTCAAAGTGTGTATTTTTAATTTCTCTATATTTCTTTATCTACATTCAACTTCATAACATATAGACAATTACGTTTGCCTCATGTATGAACACAATATATTTATAAACATAAAGCAACATGTTTAGAAAGTAGGAAATTACTCTAATTGAATGAAACTTAAATCCATGGCTAATCAGTCATTACTAATTATCAGTAATAACATGGCAATCTGGGACGCCACTAAATGTTCTCATTTTACCGTAAATTCCTATAACCCAGGGGTAATTAAACGAGTCAAAATAAATTAGTTAACATTATCAGTAAGTTTAAAACTCTATTTAAATGAGGAAATAACTTTAAATAATTAGTAGTTATGAAGAAGTCCCTCATTTTTTTTAATAATTCATTTTTATCAGATAAAAGATAAGCGCATAGGTATTACGGTATTAATATGTAAAAGATTATAATCACCACGCTACTGTGTATTCTTGGTAGAGAAAAGTACAGCTGACAAAAAATGGAGTTTCATGGCAAAATATTATTGAGGATTTGATAATTGAGGACTAGCCTGCCTGTTTTAAGTTACGATCTTAATATTTATGCCCCAAGAGGTCAACCAGTAGAATTATTACATTTGTTATTACGGGTGATTACTATTCACACGGTGACCTTTAGTAAACTAGTAGAAAACTTTGCTGTTTTTTCATTTTATCTTGCGAATTGAGCCTAAATATTTTCAATAGATCACTTATTTTTATGTGCCAAATCACATAGACTGGTAAAAAAGTAGTACAATAATATCAAAAGTACCAATCTGTTCCACTATTGGCTGGTACCGTAAAAATTTCGTTTGTACCTATGAAGTTTGAAGGAATTTGGATAGAAACTTCAAGAAAGAAACTTCATAGAAAGGATGGAAAAGGTGAATCTAACAAATTATATGATCACCTAGGGCGTTAAAATGAGTTAGTTACACTATACCATTGTCTTTGATCAAGCTAGTTTTGATACAGGAACAGCAAGTTTTGAGGGAAGCTTAGAGATCAGAGGGAAAATAAAAGTATTCTTTTGTTTATTCGTAGTTTTTCCCTAAAGAAGGATTACTCCTTCAAAGTTAGAATTACAAATAGATTATTGAGAAGGAATACTTATTCATACGATTAAGTTCATTCTTGCGTGAATCTAATCAATTCTTGTTTCTCAAAAAGCAGAGAAATTTTGAAGGTGAATGTGTAATGGTTTTCCAGGGAAAAGTGTGGAATCGAGTTTTTTCACGATCACTATACTTTACTTATAGTAAAGTATTAATGGATTGGTAGTCATGACTTGCTAATCAGGCCATACAAGAGAGTGTTACAGCCGGTGTGCCGCATAAGAGTACAGGATACACATGAATATCAAAGTTAAAAATTGAAATGGGCAATTATGCATGAATTATTTACTGTTGAATTGAAGAAAGGGAATTAGAGTGCACTGTCACCACCATTACTCCTTATACTCCAGGGTTACCATGTTGCCATTTTTCGATTCAACTTCATCAGTTAGTGAATTATCAAGATATGTTGGAAAGGGGGTCCCAGAAAAGGACTTGTACCGGCGCATTCTTTTCCTCTTAAGGGTTCTGTTACTAATTAAATAATATAAGTACTTAAGACGCATGGGGCAGCATAGTCACTTTACGCCTGCGCACAAGGACGAAGAAAAATAACCTTGACCTCAAGAGTGCCCTCTGCAGCTTTAAAGACGGCAGCTTGTCGGAGCTCTTTTTTTACTGTGATTTTATTATTAAACAGCATTCCTGAAGACACTTCACTTCACACATACATATTATATGCTAATTAAAGCATTGAATTGCGCCTTATAACACTGTGAGAGACATTTTATTGCTATATAAAGAGGATGTGTACATCTGATTACCGAAACAATCACTTATTATAGTGCTCAATGTATTGCTCAAAATTGAATTACTTTTGCTTTTATGAATTAAATAAAAAAAAATTAAAATCATTCCAATCAGAATAACGTTATAAATTTATTTCATTCCTTATTAATTTTATTTCATTTCTAAGATGGTCACTTTACAAAAATTCAGAGATGATACGTAATATTCCAAAGTATTATCAGAAATTGTAGATTAGTAGAAATTATCATTAATATTACAGTCAATAACTGTGATTAGATCTAGAGTTTCTTTTACGATTTGTAGCTTTATAACTGATCTCAAATTTCATTTTATTCTAGCTGTACTTCTTATTTAGTTCGCAGGTAGGTAAGGCTCACTTTTTAAAGCGAAATTAAAATTAACTAAGAATACCTACTTACTACAGTATCAGGTACCTGAAACTACCTGTATATTTTTAGGTAGCTTGAAAGTCCATAATTTCGCTTCTACGTTGAATTTCTAATCCATTCAAATCTTAGATTTTAAGTTAGACATTCACAAATGTAGGAAGTTTTAGCTCACTATGACTTATAGTGGCTGATAAAATTTTTTGACAAACAAACCGACAGAACTTTTTCTAAGGGTGGATTCGGTTTCTTTAATGTATAAAACGTGAATATAACTTGAAATGGGTCAGTTCTAAGCAGCGTGCATACAGAACCTTTCTTTTGTTTATATAGATTGTTTTAAAGATTAAATGCTTTCTCAACTCACAACAGTCTTATATAATTTCTATCGGTATTCTTTAATCAACCTTGTCGCTCCTTACTGCATGACATACCTCATTTGCTATAAATTTAAATCTTACTTATATGATCATTATAACTTTCAAAACATATGATGGATTAAGCAGAAGAGAAATAAGATTTTAACAGAAGCAAAATTGTTATTATTGTTGCTAGTTTTTATGTATTTGACAAGAAATATCTTGCACGTGGACGTCATTCTCTTATCTGCTTATCAATTGCTTATTTGAAAGAACATTATTAGATCCCAAAGTAATGTTTAAGTGGTTTTATTGACGTTTTTCTTTAATTAGGATCTTCTTTTTTTGATTTTCATTTTGCAATTTATATTTCATAATTCCAATCAAGTTAGCTTAATTATTTAAGCTTAACGCCTGATATTTGATAACAATGACAAAATTATAATGAAAGGTGTTCTTCATTTTGTATTTCAGTATTTAATTATATATAACAAGATTTCGCAATAAACACGTGAAATAAAAATCAACGTCTAAACCACCGTAAGAAATCAGAAAAATGACCGAGATCTTTCAATAAGATCAAGTGGTCTTCGTCAGAGTCCATTATACATACTGTTTTGATTGAAAGATCTGTCATTTTTCTGATTTCTTAGTGTGGTTTAGACAATCTATATAAATAAAAGATAGGTTTTGTCTGCACTTTGCTTAGAAGTGACTCGTTTCATACGTTAGAGAAACAGAAACCGCCCTTAGAAAAATTTCGATTTGTCGGTTTGCTGCAAAATTTTGTCACAAGTAAACTCATCCACCATAACACAACGGGCTGAAACTTTGAAAGTAGCTTTGTGTATGTATGTCTAACTTAAAATCTAAGCTTTGAATAGACTGGAAATTTAACGGAGAAGTGAAGTAATGTACTTTTAAGCCGTTTTTGACTAACTTCACAGACATGTTTATCTTGAAAATATACGGGTATAGCAAGTAGGTATTGTTAGTTGATTTCAATTTTATTTGCATTTAATCTCCCAGTAAGTGATAATTGACAAGGTGTTTCCCGAAGTTCAAGGTCTGCCATCTATTTAGAATAACTGGCTTTGTGAACGAGCAATTGTCGTTACCCCTACAAATGAGCATGCAGGAAAAATCAGTAAATAAGTTCTTGCTGTTTAAATAAACTATATCAGCTGAGGAAAGAACTTACAAGTCAGTAAACATAGTGATTAGTGATGAGGAAGAAAGTCATTATCCAATCGAATATCTTGACTCTGCGACTGCTCCTGGACTGTCTGCTCATGACTTAAAATTTAAAGTAGGGGTGCTAATCATGCTGTTACGAAACTTGAGTGACCCAAAAATGTACATCGAGACACGACTCCGAATTCGTGCTTTGCACAGATACGTCATAGAGGCAAATATTATGACTGGGTGTGGTACTGGGAAGTCAGTGTTTATACCACGCATACCATTGATACCTAGCAACTGTCCCTGTCAATTCAAACGGTTACAATTTGCCTTCAGCGTCTGTTTCGCAATGACGGTAAATAAGTCGCAAGACTTGTCTACGGCAAGAATTGAAGTGAGTGAGACCAAGTGTTTTTCACATGGTCAACTGTATGTTGCTTGCTCAAGAGTCAGGGGTTCCAACTCTCTGTTCTTCCATGCACCTGAAGGTCAGACAGCTAATGTGGTGCATACACAGGCTCTTACTTAACACTGTGCAAATAAATATATTTTTTCCTATTCTATTATTTTTCTAATAATATTTTAAAATACCACGTATCATCTCTAAATTTTTGTAAAATACCCGTCATAGACGGATACGTCTGTTATTGATTATATATATTTGTTTATAATATACTGCTATTAAATTATAATTATTCTGTGTTACAATGAACAAATTAAATTAATTAATATTTCATTTGCAATATAAGAAAATATATGAATTCAATATTATGATGAATTAATTCCATTGTTTGGATTAAATAATAATTTACTAACTGTAAATATGACTCATGTTTGATGATTCATAAGCTAAAGTTGATAAAATAGGTTTAATGATAAAAAATTGGGTGCATCGGTGATTAAAAATAAGCCAGAAAAGTGTCCATGAATGTTAGATTGTGAAATATGTGGCAAATAAATTATTTTAAAAAAAAAATTATTTTACTTTAGGAGCTGGAGTCGGATCAAAAATTACTGAAAATACAACAAAAATTAAATTCCCTACTCTAATACAACAGATCTATTGAAATTGTTAGTTTTTAGGGAACATAAAAATTAAAAGAAGAGCCAAAAAATGCAGTTTCTAACAGTAACTGTATTATAATGACCGTAGTAGTCACATTGTGTTTAGAATGATTAATTAAATTGAATGTACAAATATCGGGAACTAAATTTGTACTGAATTTATTTTGAATTGCGGGGTTAAATATTAGAACAATGCACCTCTTTGTGGCTACAAAGTGGTTCAGAATCATAAATAACACAAGCCGTTATTTATGGTTAGACTCTCGTGGTTTATATTCGCATGCAATGCTATTTTTAAACAAATAGAATTACATACAAAAACTCTTTTCTGATTTGTTGCCTGTTTTTGATTTTAGGTTGTATTGTTTGCTTTATATTAATATATTGTTCATTTTTGAGATTATGAAAAGCATTAGTTCTTTTTTGTCTTAAAAACGGATTAGAGTGTTGTTTTTGTTGTTGTCAGTTGATAAGTTTCTGGTCTGTATTATCTTAAACTATGAAGTCATTTTTTTTACAAAATGGTTACGTTTTTATAGCAGGGAAATAGTTACTTTCGCCAGTTATTTCAGGCATGATTTACACCTGCCTTATGTAGTTGGCTTATAAGACAGAGGAATACAGTTTCCACGTCACAACTCATGACCTGATCACGGGGTCAGGTGAGGTCTTGCAGGTAGTTTGCCTACTTTAATCCTGGGGATTTAGAAGTTTAAATCTCGGCCTTCAAATTCCATGTGAGGGGTGGAACAATTTCAAAGTATCTCAGTAAATATTTTTGCTCTTCTTTGTTTTATGTACTTTAGTTTTAAAGCCCAATAAGAAAATCAGAAAAATGACTTAACATCTTTCAACCAAAACAAGTGATCCTCGTCAGAGTCTCATTGATACTCTGTATTTTACAAGTTACGGGACCACTTGTTTTGATTGAAACAGCTTAGTCGTTTTTCTGATACTCTTACTGCGGTTTGGACGTTGATTTTTATTTCAGGCGTTTATTGAGAAATATTGAAATATATATATACCTGATAAAAGAAATGTGGTCCGGCAGGAGAGATTACCCTTAAAATAAACTGTGACACATAGAAGGAAACATAAGAAAGACTCACTTGCCAGTATTTCAATCGTTATGGCGGTCGAAACTGAGTCTTTCTTATGTTTCTTTCTATGTGTTACAGTTTATTTTAAATATATATATACCATATATGAAGTTCGATGTAGGTAAAGAAACATAGAGAAATTAAGAACACTCACTTAGTCTCTAACTTTCGGTTTTAACCGTCTCTGTACCAATGCGCTTGGTTTCCCTCTCTTATCTCTCTTGGAGATGTTTCAAACAGAAAATTAAATACTGTAAGTCTGGTTTTTAATTTCTCTGTGTTTCTTAATCTACACTGAACTTTTTTTTTTTAATTTCGGATCGTATTTTCATCAAAATAGTATATATGTGTAGATGTACTTCAACGATGAAAGAACGACCGAAACGGACAACTAAAGTTTAAAATTTACTAAATTTTAACTAAAGTTTACTAAAGTATAAAATAAAAAGCTGTTGTTACTATACCTAATTTTCGGTATGCACTGTCATCAGAAGAGAATTAAGAGGGAAAGCAAACACTTTGGTGTAGACGGTTGGAGACCCATCTCCAACACATCTACAAGAAACAGTCCATAGGATTTCATGTTCTATAAATCATTTTAAAAAAAATTAAATAATTTAATTTGTCTATTTTAAAAAAATAATTATCGAATTTAATTTGCAAAATGAGTATCGCATATGCAAACGTTAAAACGTTAACTTTGCAGCAGCATTAATGAATAATGAAAAAACTTGGGATCCTTTTTTTTTCCTCTTTCGTGGTATGAGCCTGCCGTGTGCTCGTATCTTGAATTTTGAGCTCTTTTGTCCATCGAATTTCCGCGAGAATAGTGCCTGGTATCTGGAAAATACTCGTACGTCGAGATACCATTCAACTTCTATGCGTTGAAGTGTATTGTAGATGATTAAGAGCTTTCAACCTGGTACGTGTTTATTACTTAAAATCCCATTCGGGATTTGAGTTTGCCTTATATTTTCAGAAAACAGTGCATAGTCTGCGGGGCATGTGGAAGGGGAACCCGTCATTATAAGACGTTGACCTTGCTTGTATGTAGAGTGAGTGCTCGCTCCACTGTCCTCTAGAACTTATTGTTCTATAGTTCTTATAGGTGTTTTAAATACTTTTTAAACGTAAGACATAATTTTTAAATTCTTGTTTTAATAAAATCCAATTTTTAATATTTTTTTTTAATTTTTAATAAAAACCCTTATTTTTATATTTAATAAGATCAAATAGATTGTAGTTTATTTATTGCCAAACTAGGGTTTTAGAAGTAGACTTCCATAACCATGTATATTCTGAAATTACATGAACCAAGCTGCATGGACATTTATGTTTCAGTTACTTATTTGACGTGTGTGTTGCGCAGTGACGTCCCAGATACGATTTTTTCCATAATATGCTCTGCGCACATCAAAATAATAATAATTATACAAGATGTTTGTTAGTTTTCCAATGTCCACACTTTCCGGTTTTCACCTTTTGTTTGTCCTAGTGGTGAAAAGTGTGACTCATTTATTATTTGGCTCCCATTTTAGTAACATTATTTAGTAAAATGAGATACATTATTTGGTTAATTCTAATTAGGAGTTTAACAAGGGGAATTTAACGAGTACCTGACTTAAGTATTTAGGATCGATAGCTTAACGTCCTCTCCAAGGGACGAACCCAGGATGCATAATATACTCATTAAAAGAAAACAAAGATGTTGTCTAACAATCTCAATAAATACTTTAATCATGAGGAATAAAAATACAAGAAATATTTGGATTATAATAACCTACTATTATTTATCAGGGATTTTTGTTGCACCTTCTGGAATTCCCTCTCAAATCCCCTGGGAGTGTGGGTACTCCAGGTTGGGAACCCCTGTTAAAACATGTACTCCGTGTTTGTATAGTACTAATAAAAAAGAATGTTTAATTTTGTCTGGAAGAGTTCTATGTGGATACATTCACATCTAAATCTGCAAAAGTAATAAGTGATAAAAGTGACCAGCTACGTTATTCTAGTGGCTACGTGCTCGCCTCTCGACTGTAAATCTAGGGTTCGATACTTACTCACGTATCACTCTGGTCCTCAACTTATTCATGCAGGAGATGAAAAATATCTGAGCACCCTTGGAGCATCGACCCTTGGACTACACATTGAACCGTCGGCCCCGAGGCTGTCAATGTCAGGTACATGTCGAAGGTCTGACATACGTGATATATGTATGTTGATAATTCGAATCGAATTCAATTTGAATTTAAAGCCTTAAAACTGATATATTTTGTCAAACTCAAATCAGGGAAAAATCCACTGAATATTATTGAGAAACCAATTTTGAAAATAATTCATAGAGGAATCAATGAATAGAGGTTTGAATCGAAAAAGTCGAGTTTCATTGACAGAATTCTCCAGAACTTCCTAATTATAAGTGTGACTATGTTTGTGAAGAGTTGGTATGTGTAATTTTTTCCGTTGTTTAATGGAGCAAATTATTCCGTTCTTAATGAGCAAATGGAGTATACTAGCTTTAACAATTATTTGTCCTTTTAAAAGATTAAAGCAAGTGTTTTTTGACAGTTTCCTGTTTATTTGCAGCAGAGGGTAAATAAGATACCGAAATGAAAATTATGATTATTAATATGTTTAATTTTATTAAGAACCAGAACATGGGGGATGAAATAAATTAAATCTGAAATATACAAACTGCTTTTCGTGTGTGTTATTGATTTTTTAATCGTTAATAATAATCAATTAGCTGTAATCATCATAAGGATGATTAAAATGATAAATGATCTTTGAGTTTACTAATTAAACTTATAGGATCGTTAATCATCTGTCCTAACAGAGGCTGGAGCTCTGTTTTCCTATAACATCATTGAAGTTTAGCAATTTTGCGTATGGTTACTACTTGGATGGGTAGCATCACGTTACATTGTGTGGTTTGCTCAGCTCGTGTTATTGGGTGAAGAATCAATAACGATTATCAAACTTTTGCCATTTACACTTCTGACGCTGATTCTCCGGTGGAAATTGTGTCCCTTAATTATCTTAAAGTGCTTCTCAATTATTTAAAAAGTGAAAGAAAACGTTTAGAATGAGGGAAAAACTTTTGTAAGCTACCTTATTGAGAATGTTATTTTATAAAAATAATACTTTATTTTTTTGTTGAGAAAAAATAAAAGAGGCTAAACTTAAATTCGAATTTGAATCCATATTAAAAAAGAAAAATGAAAGATAATGTTAGAATATACAAATTGTTATTTTTAGAAATATCTAACTGGAATCAATGTTTAATTAATTTTCAAGTAGTGATTTGTACTGCATAAACATTGTTTATTTCTTTCTTACTTTCTGTCTCCCAACTCCATAAAAATGTTTTATACTTAGACTGTAATTAAGGTGGTTCAATTTAAAACGGAAATTAAGATAACATTTCTGCCTGTGTTAATGTGAGGTACTTAAAGGCTTAAGTCAGGTAGAGAATTGGTAGGTACTAGTCAGGTAGAACCCTAATCTCGTTGAAGGCCAGATTGTGTCCCTTAAATAATAAGTTCTATTTTCAATAATCTTCTATTTTCAAATATGGATTATATCATTTTGAACATTTTAGAAGTTTTCTTATATTAAATATCAGGGGGGCAGGGTAGGTCAAGTAGCTTATGCTCGCTTCTGGACTGATATCTAGGTTTGATTATCTCTCTGGTCCTTGATTTATTCACGTGAGAGGTCAAAAACATGTAAGCAATTCGTCCCTCGGAGAGGATGGTAAATTGTTGGTTCTGAACCTGTACCATCCCAAGTGATAATTGAACCCGAATCTACAAGTTCAGTGGTGAGCACGAAACTGGCCTCTAACTTAGGCTCTTTAAAAATCATAATATCCCAAAGTCTAGATATTAGGTGAAAAAAAAAGGTCAAGAGATATTTTGCAACTTTCCAGATGTTATGAGTGTGTGGAAAGAAATCCAAGTGTGCGATGTATGAAATATAAGAATTTAAGGAATTGGCAATGTATCTCCAACGGAATGAAGCAGAGAAGGAAAGCTGTTGTAGATAGGAGGATAAAGTTGTAGATAAAGACAAAGATATAGATAAAGGAGAAGATGAAATTTAAAAAGATTTCCACTACTATAAGAATCCTTAACGGATATCTACTGCTCGTGTTGACTTTAATTTCATCAAAACAAAACAGTTTTTAAGACACAAACATTTTCAATTATGTTTAATATCGCTAGATTATTAATCACACACATTAATTAGAAAAATGACATCAAATGTTATTACTCATACAAATCTCCTCTTATTGTTCTATTATAGTTAGTCACATATAAATAAAAAAATCATTTCCCGTCAGAAGGAAAAAATTTATAATAATTCAAACTTTCAGTAAAATCCAAGCTAGGAAAATGGTTTTAAGAAAATAGTATTTGTATTTTTAATCAGTAATGAAATTTCTGTCCATTTCAAAGGTGTAACCTTTCCGTCTCAGGTGAATTATGTTCAGGTGCGACTGTACATATAATACTCTCACATTCCTTTGGTTTACTAATGTGTTGTCGTGATATCAGGATTTGGAACATTTTCCTGATTTAAGTTACTTAAAATCATTTCCAGTAACTATACTATACGCAATCGTATACAAACAACTTTTGTTATCTCCATGGGAATGATTCACCAGCCTTGTCATCAAAACGGCACTTCTAGCATGGACAGATACAGGAAATTTCCAAAAGTGTGGAATGCCACTGAAAAAACACAGCAAAATCTAACTTTTTTTCTTCATATCTTTTGAGGCACTTAAATGTCATATTTTTGAGGCAATAAATCATATTTTTGAGGCAATCAACTATTTATAAAAACTACCGTACAGTAAGACTTTAATGTTACCAAATCAAGACTGATTACCACAAATGTGTTGGCGGTTTTTAAACATAGAGAATCATTTATGAACGTATTCAAACTAACTACTTTGCAATAATTATGTAATTAATAGTTCATTAAGTAAAAACAATTTGTATAGTCCTATCGGTCAATGCAAGAGATTTAGGCTTTTTCAAAATATTACTTTGAACTCTTCTATGTTATTTTATACAATGTACTCCATATTGACTAATTATTTAACTGTGTTCTTTTTTTCTTGACTGTCAATAAAACATTTTAAGTTGTCATTGTTTAATTGCTGCTTGATAAAACTCTTCTTTGAAGGTGAATGATAACGATGCAGCATATCAAACTTTACCGTATCATTTTCTTCATGTTTCTGTTATAAATATGTTTAATTAATTTGGAAATAAAATATTTGGTTGTATTTATAACTGAATATAAATATCGATGGTTTAGGGAGACAAATGTAATCTATATAAATATAAGAAAGGCTTTGTCCGCATATTGCTTAGAAACTAACTCATTTCAGGTTATCTTTACGTTTTATACATTAGAGAAACCGAATCCACCCTTCGGAAAATTTCTGTTTGTTTGTCCAAAAATTTTGTCTCAAGCAAATACAGGTATCATAAGTCACAGCAAGCTGAACTTTGACAGTAGATTTAAAAGCTAAGATTTGAATGGATTTGGAAATTCAACATAGAAGCGAAGTTGTGGACCGCGAAGCTTGTTTGGCTAGCTATACAGGTATACTAACAATACCTACTTGCCACAATGTCAGGCACCTAAAAATACCTATATATTTTTAAAATAAAAATACAAACAGACAAAAATTTTTCTAACGGTTGATTTGGTTTATCTAATTAATTAATAAAATTAAAAATAACTAGAAATGAGTCAGTTCTAAACAATGTATAGACAAAACCTATATAGATATACAGCTATTTTTAGGTGTCTGATACTGTAGCAAGTAGGTATTGTCAGGTGATTTTAATTTCGTTTGCGTTTATCATAATTTACTCGCTTTAAAAAAGTGAGTCTTATCTACCAGCGTACTAAATAAGAAGTATGCCTAGAATAAAATTAAATTTGGGCTGAGTTTCTAAAGCTGCAAAACATAAAAGAAACTCCAAACTAATGACAGTTATAGACTGCATTGATTATATTTTCTACTATTCTATAATTTATAATAATATTTTGAAATACCAAGTATTATCTCTGATTATTTGTACATTACCCACACATGATATGATAATAATCATAACACAGTCTTAGAGACAAATGCAACAGGCTTTCTGAAATAAAAGAGCTTGAAGATTTTCGAATTTAATTCAAGAATTTTGACAATGAATTGGGTCTGAGGTGCTTTTTACGCACCAACTTTTCAATATTCTTGATAAACAGGGCTAATGAAGAGATAGTGAAAAGTCTCTTGATTGACTTACACGATATAATACAGTTTTATCTACGATCGAAAGGAAACTAGCAATGTAAAATTTTTAACAATGGAAAAATGTTTCATGATGTGTTTTAAGTTAAAGAGTAAATGTAAATCAATTTTGAGCCATCGAGCAGGAAAACTTCATCGCATGCATCCACCGCAGATGAATAGACGGTGACTATTATGGTTATTAAAGTGACTTATTAACTTTATGGTTAAGTCTCCGTAATGTTCATACTTCATCCATTACATATGGCCCCTAGCTCATTCCATTATGTATGGTACTGTAATCCAGAAAATACATTCCAGAAAAAATCCCATTACGTATTTACTTTTTAATATTTTGATATACTTCTTTTTTAGAAATTTATACATTGAATAGAAACATACTGTCATTCAGAATCTTCAAGTTGTATTATGATTATTATTATTTTAAATTAAACCTGTGTGGATACGGTATAATAGTATTTTAAGCTCCAGTCAACACAAGGCCACTTCGTCTTACTTTTAACCGGACTTCATCCAGCTGTGTTTTTATTTTGGCCAGGTGTAAGCCTTCAGCCACCTGCATATCTGTGATAATAACTAAGTGCCATGTACTCCTTAGATTTGCCATAACAATAATAAAAGCTCGTTGAAAAACTGAAAATACAGCAATCTTATTTGTAAATTAACAGTGTTAGTACTGTAAACTGTTCGATGAACTCCCTAATATGCTTATTAATGGGATTGGTAGTACGCTAGTGACGTTAAGGAAGTAGTTTCGTATGTGTTAGGTCTGAATGTTGAACATAAATACATGTTTTATACCATTTTTAAAGACATGAGTTTTGTTGTTTAACGCAGGATCATCAATTGTATCAGAAGTAATATATTATTTGTATAATAGTAATATATTATTTGTGTTGATCTATGCAGTATTGCCTTGGTAGGTTTTTGTTTTTACAAAAGGGAAATTACCCTCGGGACTTCAGTCTTAAATTTTAGATTTAGTCGTCCTAACCTTTAATCTTAGCTTTTAGTCTTTTTAATGTTCAGTGTTCTTATAGGACATCAGTTTAGAACCACGAAGCGATGTAAAATTGTTTGTATTCACCTCCGCGGGTCCACCTTCTTATTGTTTCCTTTTGTTGAAATCGAAAACGTACATTTTTGAATTCCCGCCAGGTTTTTGGTTTTCCTCAAATAAGGCATCGCCTATTCTGACTTAACGTTATTATAAAAAGACCGAAACGTGAAACATTACCTAAACCTGTTGGGCTTTGAGAACTGTAGTCTCAAAACAAAGAACAATTCGTTTGTGGATACTTCAAAATGTTTGTAGTGGTCTACATAAAAAATATGTTCTACACTCACTTTAATGTATGAAATATTAGAAGTTTGGTAGGATCATAAACTCAAAGAAAATGATTATATATCCTGGTTTTTTTATCCTTAAACAAACAGTATTTTTTTCTTTTCCCGAATAAAATATGAATTTTATAAAGGTTTAGAGAATTTTTATGGTTTTAGGGAGAGAGAGAGAGAGAGAGAGAGTAATTAAAGTACGTATATTACTCTAAGGAGAAGCATCATTTGAGGAAAATAATTTAATGAATTTCATTAACTTATATTGATATTGAACAGTTTTTGTCACTGATATCTGTGTTTTACCAGTCATAAGACTTTGCTTTCTAGAAGTAATTAGAATTAGAAGTAATAAGAAGTAGTCACTAGAAAATTGAGAATTAATCAAAAAAAAAAGTTGTTAATAGCATTTGAGAATGAATTTTACACATTATTAACGTATTATTCAAAATATTATATCTAAGTAGACAACATTTGTAGCTTTAAGACCTTTTGGGACTTATATATTTGGGATTTAAGCCTTCTTTCCTTACTTTTTCTTCTCAACCGCATAAAAAGGTAACAGTACTAAAAGACTTAACTGGAGACTTTCCAGTTATAATTGTAGTTTTGAATAACTAAAAAAACAAATGTTATATAATTTTTAGTTCAGAAGTGTTTTTATATCCAGACATTTGTGTCCATTATTTATTAATTTCGTTCACATTTTTGTTACGGGCAATCAACGGGGGTGATTCCATGGTAGAAGTCCTGAATATGTACTCTTGAAGACACCCTTATCAAGTATCTTTTTTGTAATATAAATACTCGTAAGTTCACTCTGAAATAGGGTCAAATAAGATTATACCCTATTCAAATAAGATTGGGCAAAATATTTTATGTTATTTGAAACATTCGAACACCTCAGAACATCCAGTGAATAGGGAGTCAGGGGTCCAAACCACCGTAAGAAAATTAGAAAAATGACTCAAGTCTTTCAACAAAAACAGGAGCAACTTCCAAGAAGGTTTCCTTCCGTTGCATCTCCACTGTGCTTGGTCTTCCTCTCGTTTCTTTCATGAAGACGGATTAGAGTTAGTAAGAGTGTGTTTATTTACTTTTAAACACAAAAGTAAGTGTGTTACTTTTTTCGTTTTTGAACTTGTGTTGTCGAATTTGGATTGTTTTTCCGAATTTAAAGTATGTATATTACTCTAAGGAGAAGCATCATTTGAGGAAAATAATTTGATGAATTTCATTAACTTATATTGATATTGAAGTTTTTGTCACTGATATCCGTGTTTTACCAGTCATAAGATTTTGCTTTCTTATAATATTTTACTGAAAGTAGGACCTTATCATTGAGGCTCAGGTTGAGCAAAATGAGTGTTTGCCTCGAGGTAGTACTAGACCTGTGAACACTGAGTTTATTGTTTGGCTATAGGAGACTGAGTAAGGATGATCTTGAGCTGTTGGGAGAAATGGTAGGATTGTGATGAGACAGGATAAGTTTATCTAAGCCTAAACACATTGATAACATGAGTGAGGTTGTGGAGGGGGTCTTTGGGTGGTGATGAATGGGCGCCTTGGTGGGGATGGCCATGTGTGGGGGCTGACTGGACGGCTAAACAGATGCCAGTAATCAGCTGACCTCTGTTGTTGCTGAGTCCTAGTTACCTGATAGTATTCCTCTTGCTCATCCGTCGTGACCACCGTCCAGGGGCCCTGCAGAGCCCGTCCACTGTTAGCTCATCCTTACATGGCGCACCCTAACCAGCATGCTAAACTCCTTGCGTGCCGTAGCTGTCCGTGTCTTTCGCCGAACTGTAAGATGGTTCGCAGACAAAACAAGACAAGCAGCCGACTTCGTCAGAAAGTTGTTTTCTTGGGCAGGTATGGCGTATCACATAACTTCTGATTTTTATTTTAATTTATAATTTCAATAACAATCTCAGTAGTGTAAAGTTTATACTTTGTACTACAATTCTATATTGAGACACATACTTCTTTTAAACCTGTAAATCTAATATGCATAGCTCTATATTTCCAAATCTGCAGACTCCGTAAGTTCCATTATTGTTCCCCTAGAACTGTAATATATATACTTTTAAATTTTATATCTGTTGATCCTTGCTTATGTATATCTTATGATTTCTTATATTTTGTCTCATTTGAGACCATTAAAAAGGCTTTCTTAGGGCCACAGTTATAAGAATAAAATAAAACAGAATCATTGGCTTCGAAAGTTTGATTTAAGTAAGAAAATGAGAAAATTGACTATTTTTAAACCAAAACGGGTGGTCTTCTTCAGCATATCATTGGAACTCACGAATACCTCTTGTTTTGATTAATCTTGGTCTATTTTCTCATTTCCTACTATGGTTTAGACATTGGTTTTTATTGTGCTCCAGAAAAAAATATATGTAGAAATAATAGGAAAAGCAGAGGTCCTCGAGGGTTGGGCAGTACACAAACAACATATTTTACTAGGCCAACGTTTCGCAATATTTGTATAGCGTCATGAATGCTCTGCAAATATAGTGAAACTTTGGTATACCTGAAGTTTTTTGTTTTTGTTCTGTCCATCCTTGAGAACCATTGCTTCTTTCTGTTATTTCTTAAATCTGTATATTATTTACAATATTTGGTAAATTTTTTTAGGGTTAGGTCTAGTCCTCAAAAAACCTTCCAATTCTCTGTTGAATGGAGGAGTCAAGAATAATTTTCTTGATAAATACATACACATATATCAATGATCAAACCACAACAAGAAATGGGAAACAAGACTAAGATCTTTCAACCGTAACAAGCGGTCTTCGTCAGAGTCAAAAACCCATCAGTTGGGTTTTTGACTCTGACGAAGACCGCTTGTTACGGTTGAAAGATCTTAGTCTTGTTTCCCATTTCTTGTTGTGGTTTGATCATTGATTGTTGTTTCACGTGTTTATGTGAAATCTTTTTATACACATATATATATAATTCTTGAAAGATCTTAGTCTTGTTTCCCCATTTCATATTGTGGTTTGATCATTGTTTATGTGAAATTATTATATATATATATATATATATATAGTGAGGTACCTGATCTAATATTCATGTTAGTTTATAATTAAAAGTTATTAAAATGTGAAAAATATATATTAAGTAGTGTATACAATGATAATCATTTTAATGTATATTATTAGTTTTTTCAATTAACATCTAAAAGTAAGGGATTAATACTAATTTAGTTATTAATGATCTAATCCTCAATAACTAAATTAGTATTTGAACAAACAGTGGTCGAGAAGCTCTATCAATAAGGTAATGGATTTCGGAGTAGACACTACCAATAGGGTCGCAGTTCCATGGTGTGTTATGTTCACTATATATTAGCTTTTCCACATATGCGAATACTATGAGGAAGAGGAACGGACCCTACATGAACAAGAGAAGGAACTGAAGGTCGGGTGAAACCGTATATTATTTGGCAATCTGAAGGTAACTGTTCTGCCATGTAACATAGAGCCCTTTCATAGGAAACAAAACACGACTGCACAAGTCAGCGCCTTTCTCTGTTTCGACTGTCCTCAGAAAGTGTCATGCCTGCTTATTATCTCATTATACCTTATATTACCTGTTATTATATAATATATTATATTATGTGTTATTGCTACCTTTCTTATATATAATGTTGTCTGAACTTAAATAAATTAAGTAACACTCAAACAAGTTAAAGTTTGCAACTTCATTTAACAATAGTTCTTTTTTTTCAAAATTTCAGCAAACATTCAGAATAGTCTAATATTATCTTTCTAATTCAATATAGTTGTAGAGAAAACCACAAGGATCAAAAGAAAATAGAGAAAATGTTGTTTCACTTAATATCATAGAAAACAAACTAAATATGAGAGATAACAAAAAGGCTACACAGAGTGCAGAGAGAAGGTAATATAAGAACAGGTTAGAGTCAGTCATTGAAAAGTAGAAAACACAAGAAAACTAAGTATAATGGTAATGAACACAAAAGAAAGAAAACCTATAAGAAAACAGCAAAGATAGTGAGATGTAAAAATGTAATCTTACTAATTGAAGCTGTTTTTGCTTGCTTTTTTTTCTTCTTTTGAATTATTGTATTCATTGTTTTTATGGTTTCTTTTACTTATCTTATCTTTTTTGTACTTTTATTTGCTCTAGTATAACCTAGTTACCTTCCCTGTTTTCCAATAATATTTGTTCTATTAGTTACAATTACGATGTTATTGTAGCCGTTACTTTTATAGTTGCGTTAATAGATGGCGGAACAATCCTAAGGCGTAGTCCTTGATTTATATATAGCAAGTCTGTGCATCACATAGAACTAGATTAGTTGTGGGCATTGAGGTGTGAAGGCGTTTTTAACGGCTCTAGAGATGGGAGTTTAAGTGGCAGGTTGTCATCCAGCTGGTCTCCTCTTCCCTTTCTAGTTGAAATTTCAAAATAATTTTAACACTTTATGTTGATTTCATACCAGTTATTTCTTAAAATCTACAGGTCGTCTAATATTCTAAGTAGTTTTCATATCTTGCTTATATATAGTGTCCAATTATATTTCTGTTGTTGACCAATTTGTCACAATCTGGCTTGCATAGTGTAACTCGTATATGTGCTGTTCACATTTTTAGAAGGCTAGGTCTTTAAAATGTGCGAAGCTGCTTAGGAGCTGATTGCAGCTCAGACCATCTGAAGGCTAGAGTAAAGTCTAAGATAAGGATAGCTAATAACAGGTAAAGAAGGGTATAAGAGAAGAAAAGAAAGTGCAAAGTAGAAAAGTTGATGAAAAAAATGAAATGGCAGTCGTATTTGAATACGTTTGCCATCCATCCAATCCATCCATTTGGAAAATGAAGAATGCGATGGAAATTGGGAACTTCTAGCTGAGATGGTGAAGCAACCAGCAGACAGAAAGGTTAGGGAAAGAAGGCCTTGGAGATTGTTTTGATTGTGGATGTGAGGAAGTAATACAAGAGAAGAATGGTATAAGGGAACTTCATTTATTGTTTTTAATATTGCAATATTAAGAGGCTGTGCTCTCTAAAACTTCTGTTAAGTGATTCTGTCAGTATGGTGATTTTCAGCTATATGCTGCAATTCTTGGTTTTGATGAGCAATCATTGTTGTCTGGTAACCTGAAGCAGAGTCATCACATGGATTATCCATCATCATTCCTTATTGCTGCTTCAGATTAAAGGATATTTTATAGGTGGATCTTCAGTCCTTCTGCTGAAGAAAGAAGTCCAGCTTCATTCTCGCACTGACTTTACTCTGTTCTTCTGATTCCTACTATTTTTTTCTTTTCGAGAACTTTAATTTCTTTGATTTTATTTTCATAATATAAATCTATTTTTGGAAGGAATCTTTTCTTTAAAAAACAATTAAAATAAATATATTGAACTTTTTTACAATAAATCAACTTCAAAGATTCACAGAGAAATCAAACTTGCCAAGCAAGCAATTTAGCAATAAACCAAAGAAAGCTAAACAAGTAGCTTGTTCACGTGGTGTTAAGCAACATTTATGATAATAGTCTATACTATCATGAAATTCTGTTTGCTTGTTTGTTTGCGCACAGGTGAAACTTGGAATACCAGTTTATTCCAGTTCTTGCTAGATTATTAAAATAAATATTGAATAAAACAGTAAGTAGTGTATTACATTAGAAACATTCACATTAAATAGAAAGAAAAATAAAAAATACATTCTGTCAACATAAATAAGATTAAATCAACGACGACAGATTTAAATCTATCCCTGATATAGATTAAACTTAACCAGTTATTTTCCATGAATGATCTTAGTCCCTTTTTTTAATTTCTTATTTCTGTTTAGAGGGTTTTTTATTTCACTTGTTTAATGTAGTTTATATATGTAACAAATTATATTTATCAGGAATCGGTCAGTTTTCCAGGTTATGTTGATTAAATAACATGGTTGCTTTGTATTCCTGTATAAAATGTCATGGAAATTGGTGAATCGGAGATTTTAATTTCATGAGACCACAAAACAAAATGAACAACAAATATGAACAAAAAATGTTCTACATGAATTATAAAAAAATAACTCACTGCCATTTTTTAAGTCTAGAAACTGCCATGAATTTCTGTACCAAATTGGAAAATTGATGAACCGAACATTTCAATTTCAGGAAACCCGTTAAATTCATGAGACCACGAAACAAAATAAAACTGAAACAATATCATATTTTGTATGAATTATACAAATATAACTTTATTTTTCTTCTCTGTTTGCCTTTTATCAACACTACAAATGTATCAGATCACTTTGTATACTGTATCATTAAACATATAGTGAATCGGTGCTGTTTATTTTATCAAACGATCTTTTCCCATTAAAATGTTGATATGATCTCAGTTTTTGTGAAACAATACAACCACATAGCAAGTGAGGGAGGAATGGCCGATAGTATTGCATTAAGGGTTTGTCTGCACGAGGATGACTAACTCGATAATGCTATCTCAAGTTGTGATTAATTTTTTCTTTATTTTCCAAACGCTGTCCATTCCGTTCAGATTATCTTCAATGCTTGAAAGATGATTTTACCGTAATTTCTGATCCAATTCACTGCCTTATATAACTTAAGTTTATTTCTTGTTTGGGTAATTCTTTTTTGAAACATACCCTTCTATAATCACAAACACAAACTATCAGCTCTTATTTAATACAATTACTCCAAAATATTTGCTCATTTGTCTTTTATTTAACTTAATAAAAACTTTTTTAATATTTGAGATTATAGAATTATGTCAACTAAAGGAATAAGATAAGAATTAGATAAGCTAGCATGAAGTTTCAATTATAGCAGAATTGTTAAAACAATGGACCTGCAAAGGTAACAAAAAGAGCACCCATGTTCACTTTAGCCTCTGTAGACGTCATCCAGTACCTAATATGAACATGATTTCATGGTTTGTGGGTCATAGGTACCAGATGGTCTAGGCCATCGGGCTACCAACTACGAGGTAAGACTTGAAAAAAAAATCAGGTGGTGGGGACTTTGAGGAAGACGGAAAATGTGGCCAACGTAAGTTCAGTTCAGAAATTTAAATGACGTTTGGAATGGATACACAAGGCTGCTCGTGAGCTTTTCGGTAGAAGGTGCGAAGAATGAGATAAGTGTATCTGTAGTCCTGGAAAATCTTAATTTCCGATGTTTTGTTTCATTGCTCTAATACAGTAGTGTCAGACTCTTTTCTATCTGTAGACTAGATACAACTTGGTCGGCTTTAAGAGAGTCGACTCTCTAACTTCTGGTTAGAGAGTCGATTCTCTAAGTCTGTGTCAAGCCGAAATGGTTGGCAACTCTGAGTTTGCTTTAAAAGTTATTAGAGATGAAGGATGTTGGCTTACGCTTTGTACCCTATATTTTCTAATATTTGTGCAAGAATAAAGAGATCCACTGTCGCCCTTTCTTAGTGGAACTCACCCTGCTCAGGTCTACCCCTTTAACAACAAAGAAACTTCTTATATAAGATCCTGGCAGGTATTTTGTTCGCGCAGGTCAGCAGCTACTTTATATGAACTCCAATATCTTGACATACATTTTAGACACACATTTAATGCATTGCTCAAGTCCTGTCATTACTGCGTGATTACCAACAAATTTATTTTTTAACCCAAAAGTTCCTATTACGTTAATTTAACTAACATAATTACTATTTTATCAAATCTAAAATGATCTTAAAATTAGGGCAAGCTGTTTTCAGGAGCAGTGTGCCCAAAAGACGCATGAATGGGTTTCTGATTCAGACTGCCATTCAGTAGCAGCAGTTGCATCACATTTGTTAGCCCTGGCCTCTCTCAGTTTACCTTGATTGATACTCTTATCTTTGTTTAAGAAGTGATAATCTCTTGACCGACTTCTGATTCCTTCTTCAGTAGAATCACAACTTCAACATGCACGAGATGTTTCATTTGTCAAAATGCATAATTTCCTCTTCACTACCCTCTTTTTTATGTAAGAAACGCGTCTTTCCTTTATTCGAATCATTTATTATCACAAATAAATTTTATAGAATTTTAATTACATTTTTCTGATTAATCACTTTTGCTTTTACTTATTCAATTGAAACTTAATATGTTTCAAACCAACAACCACTATATATTTGATCTCTGATTATGTTCCGTTAATTTTATGCGTGTATCGTTCATTCTGTTACTATAGTTTGAAATTTATGCAATAATAAACAAAAATACTACATCATTCTTACAATTACTTATGATTGGTTTGTTCACATTGCTTTGTATACAGATTACTATGTTAAATAAATTAAAATATTATAACGTTAAAATATACTATTATTATATTCTGTACGTTTTCTATACATCTCTATCATTTTCAGAACTTTTTAGTTGGATGAGTTTCGATAAAATTATATTTTCATAATTATAATATTACTAATTTAAATGCATAGTATGTAATTGTTTATAACCTCTGTGGTACTAGCAGTAATATCAGTGTAGATTTTTTTATGGCCCTTCCACTTGAGATGTTGACAATTAAGACTCGTAGATGAACTGCATCTTCAGAATGCATTTAAGTTATATTCATCGATTGTTTTTTTGTCTCTTCCTCATTGTTATTGATAATCTCAATATAATTCTCAAATAATTATCATCTTCAGTGTTCTCGTATATAGTATATAGAAGATGCATCTGCCTCTGTTTCGAATCAACTAGAATAAATTTTTCACTAAGAATTAGAAGTAAATGACATTTTTCTGTTCATTGAAGATTATTATAGTAATTGATGTTGAACACTTTAGAATGATCTTAAGTTCGTATTTAATGCATAAGGGGATCATGTTTTTTATTAGTATGCATACATTATATATATACTACTCAACATATACAGAGATTCAATCTTTCATCCACCAGTGTGTATTGCAGAAGTGCAAAGGGGTACCAAAAACATTATCAGAATTAAAATTAACTAAATGCAAAGAACAGCTACATTCGTGATGTTAATGGAGTATGTTTCTGTTTTGTTTAGCGGGACAGCGGCTGGAGGCCCTTCAGAAGACGCGCGAGTCGTGTACTGGTGGAGGGGCTACGATTAGATCCTACGCCCTACAGCTGGCTCTCGATAGGACCACTGTCTTCTCTCAAACCATTGACAACTTCATCGCCTGTACGCGAGAGTCGAAGGAAACCAAGCCACAGGTTGTCATGAGGAACATGCGTCAGTTCATGTCCGGCATGAAGAACTACCTCGTCAAGCATGGAGAGCGCGAATTCGACCTTCACGTTGAGCGAGAAAGAGCTAAGGTATGTCGCCTTTCAATTTTTTTTTTGTACTTGGTAAATCCTGTCCTGTTAAATAACATTAAATACTTGTTATTTATCTAAATCAAGTATTCTAAACATAATCCACAGAGAAGTAAACAGAGTCCTCTGATAAAAAAAAAAATAGTAATACAGTCATACCTCGGTTCTCTACCACAATCAGTTCCAGGAGATCGTTCGGAAACCAAATTGTATGTGTTCCGAAACGAGTTTTTTCAATAAAAATGACAAATTTAATCTGTTCCAGGATTAGATTGTGACTTTTTTAAAAAAATGTTTACATTAATTTATAACAAAATATATTAAGAGGGCAGCTCATATTTAGAATAGTGGTTGCTGATAAAGTCATTGAAAGAATTCAAAGCTGTGCTGACTACGGTTTTATATGGGTGATAAAGTTCCACAAAGTTCTGGAGTTCGTTCCATTTGGACGAATTTGGGCGTGTTCGAGTACAGAAATTTGTACGCCAAACCGAAACGAAATAATCTGGAATTTTTTATTCGTATTCCGAATTGTACGAGTTCTAAATCGTTCAAGAACCGAGGTATGACTATATTGATGTCCGTGGTATGTAATTAAATTAATGGTCTATACCAAATTAATTAATATTCATATACCAATAACGTAGCAAGATGAAGCATTCAATTATTTGCAATAAAACATGAGGAGCAATGTGCTCATTAGTTTGTCATCATGCTCCAATATTTTAAAATATTATATTAGCCTTTTTTATGCTCTATCCTAATTGTGGTAGAGATATATAGTTGTTGTTATTGCTTTAAAAATACTTTCGATTGTATTTTAAATCCTTGTTAACATTGAAGTGAATTTTGTTGTTTCTCCGTGTTCTTTCTCTTAATCGTTTGATATGTTGCCCTAACGAACTGATTCATGTTTTGAATTATAATGTGCAATAATATATTATGTATCTATAGTATTGCTCTCAGTTAGTGAAGTATTTTGATTCCAGCTCCGAGCCAATGAGTTTCTGAACCTAGACGCTATTCTGGAAGGTGTTATGCACAAGCTAGTAGTGAGGCCTCTCAAAGAACACCTGTACAAGTTGTTCGTTGACGAGTACACCTCATCTAGTGCTATCCAGCTGCTAGCAGAGAATATTCACTTCGCCAAAACGAAACCCCTTCATGAACTTGGCATCAGGGTCAGTCTTATTCATTTGCTCAATATTTTTTATTTTATAACTTTCACTAAACAATATAATGTACTAACTGGTTTCGGTCATCATTTACCATTAGCATTGATGGTTAATGCTAAATTTGATAGTTAACCATACCATTACAATCATATAAAATAACATTAAGATATAAATTATGATGAGATAATATCATTTTATTACGACATTTATATTATAATAATTTGTTTGTTTATTAAATTGGCTGTATTTTTATGTTTAGTTGATGTAAAATATTAAGCTGTTGTCCCTTTAGTCCGCTGAATTTTCAATACTGCTGGTTCATGTCCAGTTTTCATAAAAAGATTAGCATAGTTTGATTTGTTTTAATTCTTTAAGTAGTGATAAAGGTGTTCCTTAATCTTGTTTTGATAGTACTTCCTCTTCGTGTTATGTACATTCAAATGAAATCAGATCTGTTCGGATAATACACTTTGAAACCTTTGAGAAGAGCGAATGAATACTAATATGTACTCACATGCAATATTTGGACCCTTTTCTGAGGACGACTGTTAAAACTGTCGAAATATTGAATGTGAGTCCTATTATCTGTTTTTCATTCTTGGCTCAAAGTTTTCAAAGTAATATATATATATATATATATATTAAAAAAATACTAAGATCTTTCAATCGTAACAAGCGGTCTTCGTCAAACCCAACTGACGAAGACCGCTTGTTACGATTGAAAGATCTTTTCCCATTATAGTCTTTTTATTCCCATTTCATATTGTGGTTTGATCATTGTTATTTCACGTGTTTATGTGAGATCTTATATATATATATATATATATTGTTAAAATGTACCGCAGCTTCGGCATTCACGACTTTCAAACTAAGCTGCTCCAGTCTCCTGACAGTCTTACGAATGCATGGTGGTAATTGCCAAATAAGTTGCCCAAAGGACATTGAGACTGTCAGTAGACTGGAGCAGCTTAGTTTGAAAGTTGTGAATGCCGAAGCTGCGGTACATTTTAACAAAATATGCATCCAAGAAGATTTGCTGCCAACCTATACTAAATATATATATATGTTTTTGATATATATGACAAGGAAAAAGTAAAAAAATAACACAAAATATGCTCTGAGGCCTTTAATCAGTTGCTCTCTGATGACATAAATGTGAAAGGCCTTAGAGGATATTTTTTACTTTTTCCTTGTGGCTTATACTCTCATTAGTTTCCATCACATGTTTATTGTGATTATTTAGAGTATATATGTGATAAAGGTACCCTTTATCCTATATATGTTACTTTTTACAATTTATATGGCACTCCATAACGTATAATTCGTGCCATTTATCGTGTACGTGATACTTAACCGTTTATATGATTCCTTTATCATATATATTGTATACCTTTCATGTAGAACATATATAGCTCTCTGTACCGTTTATATTGTAAGCTTTATAGTATATATGGTACTCTTTTATAGTTATATGGTTGATCCAAATATTCTAAATATCTCGTCCAGTACTGGATTGTTCAGCTTAAGCTAACAAATAAAATTTCTTGTTTTCAACTCTTATTTATAGACCTTTATCATTCAGTGCTGTTCTATAGGCGTAATGTGTAGCAAATGTGTGCCTGGCATTTTTATAACATGTAAATAACATTTATGGACTAATTTTTAATAATTAGTATTTAATAATAATTTTTAACATGTATTTTACTTTAATTATTGATACTTGAATTATCTATATTACTTTACTATAAGTAAAATACAGTGATAGTGAAAAAATTCGATCTCATTTTGTGTGATAGTGAAAAAATTCGATCTCATTTTGGGTTGTGCTATTAAGTTATCTAACTGAACAGAAAGCAATTATTTCTAAATAGATAGGGTCCACAACATTTTTATTATATTGACTTAAGTAGTATAAATACTCAAGTTAATAACAATAACATGTATTTTTTTTCAGTCGAAAATAATCCCTCCTAATGAAGAAGCCCTTGAAAGAATTTGTGGTTGTCTCCATAGACTCCAAGAAGTTGACTCACCACTTGAAAAGCTTGAAAATCTCCTTGCCTGCATTGCAGCTATATTTAATTCTGTATGTATTCAACTTTACAATTATTTTTTAAATTATTTAGAACAAGTATTTTTTTATCAGTTCCATGATAAAAAAATAATACTTTTACTTAAGGCGCTCACTACATTGAGCGTCATAAATTTTGTTTAATTGCAGTGTATTTAGAGTGGAGATCTTTAACGATTACCTGACATCATACAGGCTCGGAGTCAACAGTTGAACATTTTTTAATTCGTGACTTTGAAAATATGATTCCCATAATAATCAATTAATGAGCTCGATCAAAAGCCAGTAAATAGTAATAAATAATATATGAGGTGCCGATGTGGTTTATTTTTCATATTTCCTTTGTCAATGTTGTGTTTAAGATAGTGTGTTTAACAATTTTAAGCTTATTGAAAATTGCAATGTCTCTACATACATAGAAATTGGTTAAGAAAAATACGCGTTTAGACCACGTTGAGTTTGTTCTTACACGTATACACATTCTACATGTGTTTCTTCTCCACGTTTATTAACAGCAAAAAATAACAAACATTTTACAAAATTTAACCATTTTTTTATAATTGAAGTATGGAAAGATTTTTTTGGAGTATTTAGGGTGTGCTAGAAAGCTACAGCTCTGACGCTTTAGAGAAAATTGCGTCTCTAATAATTCTACATTGAGTGTCTTAAATTTTGTTTAATTGAAGTGTATTTAGAGTGGAGATCTTATTAAAAAATAAGAGTCAACAACTGAACATTTTTTAAGAGAGACGACATGCACTTATTTTTTCACCTCCTGCGTAAAAATATTATGTGTCAGGGTCAAAAATCGAACCTAAACTGCCAGTCCATAGAAGAGCTCGCAAGCTACTGGACTGCCCTGGTTCTGTCATGCAGCATTACCTACTTGTATTGAGTACTTATAAGCTGTATTATGCTAACAGTTTAAACTTAAATGGATCATTAAGAAGAAGGTGGAAAGTCTTTCAGAATACTAGCAAAGGAGAGGAAGAGTAGAATTCATGAATCTGAATTAATGAAATAGTTGAGAATAAAATGAAAACTGAAGAGAAAGAGATACAATTTATATGTTAACTTTACATGAACGGTTGAAGAAATTTTGACCAACTGTTGGGATTTATTTTGGTAATAATAACCCTAAAGACTTGTCATCTGGCAATGTTACATATAGGTAATAAAAAATAGTAAATTTTTGTACAAAATCGTTTAAATTGAAACCGACACTGCTATAACAGATCACCTTTTCAGTTAATTTTTTTCATACACTTGTCCTAATATTTTTTACAATTCCACACATAACATAAAAACTGTAGCCACTTGATGTTAACACTCTTATCTACTAGATATCAGAGTCATTTAAGTACTGGAACATGTTTGACAAACAATTCTCGTTCCTTTTTGAAATACTAATTTTATCGTTACTTTCTTATGTAATAGATTTATGCGAGGTCGAGTGGGAGTACTTTTGACCTCATTTAAACTGTGATTATTTTTGGATTTTCATTGAATGATGACGATTTTATGAAATTCGTCCAATATTGTTTTGAAAAATGTAAATGGTTTAGTGTATATTATGTAATTTTTTTGAGGGTTGAGGTGTATATCATTAAATATAATATTAAGTTTAAGTTCCATAAAAATAATATTTGACTTCATAATTTATTTTAATTTTTTGTTCTTTTTTTTGTTGGATGCGGTTGAATAGAACTTAGTTTTGGTTCACTATCTTGCCTCATTTTTACTTGCTTGACATTTCCTAACAAGTGCAGCTGTTTGCTAGCGTTGTCCTTTTGTTCGTCCATATTAGATTTCTCTAGGAACTTTACTATCTGACTTTTCCTCGAACTTTCTTTTTCTTCCATAAGTATTTCTAAGTTTTTTACTACTAGAAAACAATTCTCCATATAGCAATATTATATGTCAAGTTTGTTTGGTCTATCTTCTTTCAAAATTTTATTTTCCAAAGAAGACACATAAAAATTAGAAAAATAATGCCCCGTTGTGATCCCATCGCTATCCCGTTCACTTGTTGGTACGACGTTCCGTCGATATGTTTAAAAGGGTATTTCATTGTACATGCCTGTAATAGGTTTTTCAATGTGCTTTAATTTTAAAAATAATGATTTTAAGCTACCTCTTTTCTTCGTTCTAAGATGAAAATTTCTATTAATTTTTTTTTTTAGGTAAAAGTGGAGAACGCCTGCCTAGGGGCAGATGACTTTCTACCTTTGTTCGTCTGGGTATTAGTCCAGTGTGAAATGGTGTCCGCTGAAATCGAAGCCGAATATATGTGGGGCCTGCTGCATCCTTCACTTCTCTCCGGCGAAGGAGGCTACTATCTCACCACTCTTTCAAGTGCTGTTCACGTCCTCAAGAACTTCAGGAGTCCTGACTCACAACATTCCTCTGAACAAATCACTGTCAGTTCTTATAAGAACATCAGATAACCCTTAATTCAATAAATTGTAAAACTGTATAGAGGTCCTCAATTTTTGAATAATCTTTAACTATTCATAGAAAATATATTTAAAAAAACGACCTGTTCGTTAGCATGTTTTTCGTTAAATGAATTGATTGAAAATAGTTATACATTTTTGTTCAGATTTGAAATCCCGCCTAAATTTCAAAGCTGTATAAAGAAAATGTGACGCGAAAAATCAGATTTTTTTCATTTCACTAGTGAAACTTTTGAAGTCTGAGGTTTACGTATATTTTGATTAAGTAACTTATTGTTTTGTAATTATTTAATTAGAATAATTAAATTAAATTATTTAATGTTAGCCTGTCAGTCTGTTCCTTTGTTTACTAAAACTCATCTAGAAACCATTTCTTTACTGTTATATTTGGAATCAGAAGAAGTATATCTTAGTGTCCAAACAAATTTAAAAAAGTATTTTACTTATGAAAGGTTTATTTGGTTTAATGTTTCATTTTTGTGGATGTTATGCTGTAATTATGTATTTAAAATTTGTATTGAAATTCCTGTAATTATTTTTCATTTAAAAAGGATTTAAGACTTTTTTTCATTTCTGAGGTAAATTACAGATAAAACGTGTTTTCGAAAACAGAAGATTGTTTTAACAAGTCTCCAAGTTCTTTAATTTAGTTAAAGTTGAAAATGCTTTCTTTAAAATGTTAAACTCTGGATCATGGATTTACTAAGCCTTATATATAATAGATGAAATAATAATCATTGTAACTAGATATGTTTTTAACGTTATTCATTCTGACTTTTGTTATTAGGAATTCAGATATTACTATTAAAATTTAACTATAGAATGTATGTAATATTCAACTACCATAGTTCATCCAAGTCATTTGGAAGATTTCTTTCTCTGGCTTAAACTTTAGAAAAAATGCTTGGTGTATATATTGTTGAATATTAAGTCTGATTGACTTAAATATTTGACTACTAATTGAAGATACAATTTTCAACTGAATGCCTTATAGGACAGTCACTTAAGGAAATAATAAAAAATAAATTTCAACCTGATTTATTTTAATCAGGTTGAAATTTAATTGGGAGAATTTCGTTCTTGGTTAAAGTTTGTTGGACAAGTTTCAAGACTAGATAGAAGCGACTTGTTATCTATATACAATACCGGTTTATTATTACTTTTAAAATCTTCTGTTTTGACAGTATTAGTAAAATTATTTATTATTCGTCTGAGGATCAGAGTCCTTAACTACTCGTGTACACACTATAATGCTACCATTATAAGTACTAACTAGTGGAATTGATTTCTTAAATTTATTGTTAAATAGTGTTTTAAAACATTTCTTACAATATGAAAATATTAAATAAGAACTTATATAAGTATTATTGAAGTGTTTCAAAAATTACTTTAATTACCTAGCTTTTATCTGATATTTATCTAAAAATCTATATGTTAATAGGCTTGTATCTGATAAGGCAAAATTAATATTTAGTTACTGATACTCTTTGGGAGGTCATTACTAACAATAAGTAAATACCTATTAGTCATGGATTCAAATTTCATTCAATTAAAGTAATTTCCTCCTTTCTAAAAATATTGCTTCAGATTTCTACAGCATTCATAGCTAAAGCAATCGTTATTATCTGTACATTATAATTTTTACCAAGTCTCCTAAGGCAGGTCGAAGCATTTCTCCTGTCTCTCTAGTAATACTATTACTTTATTATTTTAGTATGCATATTCTAATGAGTCAGTTGTCTAAAAATAAACTTAGAACAGTATAATTTTACTCAATTGATTTTGAAAACTACAGTTTCTGATTTCACCAGATAAAGAGAGTAGGGAACGATTAAATGTATCTCTATTACAGTTTACGTAATTTTAATATAGTTAACATTTTTATTTAAAGTGCCCCCATAAATTTTAAATTTCTCTATTCTAGAACCCAATGTTATAAACAGTTCAACAAAACGTCTAATTGTTATTGATAAATCCATACCATTTGCTTTACTTGATTGTGTCTCACTTAAATTTACTGTTATCAACGGTAGAGTTACTTATTATTTCTATATCTATAGAAACTGTCGTTAACTTATGATAACTGTAGTTGCTTCTTATGATTTCCACTGACCTGGAATACGGTTGAATGCTGGGCCGATAATATGTTACTATTTTGTTTTTTTTTTTCTTTTTCACACTCTACCATATTTAAGAGAGTTTACGTCCTTTGTACTAACCCAGGGGCGTTATTGACGAATCGACACGCATGAGACAACATGGTGTCATCCACTGTAGTACCTAATGTTGTTTAACTTGGTCATATGATGGGGCCGGTTATGCGGTGTTTATAACTAAGTATATTTTATGAGTAAGATATTATTATCAACCGTCATACCTCGTCTATCGCTGGTAGAGTCGCCCGACCGGTTTCGCAATGGCTGCATCATCAATGGGAGTACACCTATCTTCCATAATTACGGATATAAATACTTATTTTAACACAATGGTACCAATACATGCCTAAATTTCCTAATATTTTTTTTCTTTTACAATTTGTCTTCTCTGTCCTGTCATCTTTTCATGTTTAGTCTGGTGGTTGATTTGTTCATTTATTAGGTTGTCAGTGTTTCTATATTTCCATTTCTTCTATTACATTTAGTCTTTTACCTTTGTCCTATTTTAATTAATTCCATTGTTTTTTTCAATACTGTAAGGTTCATGTCCATGTTTATTTAATAACAAAATTTGATTTGTTCGTGTTATTTACATAACACAAACCAGTTTGCCCCATGTATACAGTCTTTACATTTTAATTTATATACACCGATTTTATCATATGTATTATTTTTCCTCTTATTATACCTATTATTTGTTTTATTGTATTATTAGTTTTGAAACCTACCTTTACATTATATTGGTTTATTAACTTAGCAATTGAATAACTGACTTCCCCTAACTATTTTAAAGATGCATATTTATTATTATTATTATTATTAACATTATTATTGTTTTGGTTGTTATTCGGTTTTTTATTTCTTCTATTTTTTATCATTTTATTTACTAAGGTTGAATTATACCCGTTGTTATAGCTATTGCTTTTATTGTATTAAGTTCTTTATTGGAGTTATATTCGTTAGATATTGTTAATAGTCTATCTATCATATAAGTTAATAAACCAATGTAATGTAAAGGTAGGTTTCAAAACTAATAATACAATAAAACAAATAATTGGTAGAGGAAAAATAATACATATGATAAAATCGGTGTATATAAATTAAAATGTAAAGACTGTAATTGGAAGAACATTAAAAGAAAGATTTAAAGAACTTATTATGTATATAGTATAACCACATATCGTGTTGTTATGTAAAAAACACGAACAAATCAAATTTTGCTAACCATTTAAATAAACATGGACATGGACCCGACAGTATTAAAAAAGACATTAATTAAAATAAAACAAAAAGGTAAAAGACTAAATGTAATAGAAGAAATGGAAATATATAAACACAGAACCAAACCAATAAAAAACATGAAAAGATGACAGGACGGACAAGACAGAGACGACTTAAATTGTAAAAGAAAAAAAGCAGATTAAAAAACTATTAGGAATGAAATTTAGGCATATATTGGTACGTACTATTGTGTTAAAATAGGTGTTTATATCGGTAACTCTGGAAGAGAGGTTTAGTCCAATTGATGTGGAGCCGGTCGGGCGACTCCACCAGCGATAGACGAGGTATGACGGTTGATATCTTATTTACTGACCTCTGTGGCACTAACAATATGCATTTATATTCTTATAAAACATGTTTGTTCTATAATTTAATTTTCAAGTATTTTTGAGTTATTGAGGAGTTATGTTGTTACCAGGTAAAACATTTACATGAATTATACCTATTTAATGAGCTTATCTGTTATCTAAAAACTTTAATATTCAAAATCTAAAATTTATATCTAAAATATCTTTTTTTTTTTCTGTTATTTAGGTTGGAATAGGGGCTCTTGGTGAATTTCGTTCAGTGTTAAAGATTGTAGTACCGGATGAAATGAACGGCTCAATAATTACAAAGACATTACCGGTAAGACCCAATATGACGACAAGAGATGTGTGCAAGATCATAGCCCACAAAGTTAGGATCACCAATCCCCAGGACTATGGACTCTACAAGCTCATTGATGGAGAAGGCAAGTGTACTCCACCATATCATTGATTATTGATAATTTGATATTGATGTTTAAAATAGAAATCGAATCTGTCTGCCCAATTATTCTTATATCTACATAAATATAATAAGTATTACATATGAAAAGTTCATTTTTTTATTTAATAGTTGTCAGTTAATATGTATTTCATTATAAAGTTTTTCTTTTTCAACATTAGAAATATCATAGGTAGTTATTGTTGTAATTCTATTTAATCAATGTCTGAGTAAGTGATATTCTGTAATTTTAAAATTTCAAATTGACGAGTTTGATTCAATAAACATTTTTATAGACACATATTTTGGCCCAATTATATTGTAAAATATAAAGACACACAGAGTCAGTTGGGTTTTTGACTCTGACGAAGACCGCTTGTTGCGGTTGAAAGACCTTAGTTTTTTTTTTCATTTCTTATTGTGTTTTGGATGTACATACATACATACATACTCAATCTTGGATATATATACTAACTATTAATATACGAGTTATAATAATATACTCATTATTGTCCTGATGATGAATGTGATACTAGTAAACATGCCTAGTATTATAGGTGACAAAGTATACATTTTAACGTGGAGACGAGGAAGGAATTTCGCAACTTTTTTAAATAACACTTCCTATATCTGCCTGCTCCAAATGATGATACTGCTATTTAAATCAAATGTATTAATGCATAATGTATTAGAATAATGTATTAATGGAGTGATACAATAAACAATAATACTATAGTTATTGTTTATATGTATCACTTCTAATACTACAAACATATCGCCTTATAATGAGCAATAGAGAAGACATATTTAATTATTCTCCCTCTTTTTCTAATGTAGAATGATTTTTGTTGCAGAAACTTTGTTGAACGACTGTGACTGTCCACAAGATGTCAAGGGCTTGACCGTGACTAGTGGAAAACATTGCATGTTCGCCTATAAGAGGATAGACGCTAAAATCGCCTGGCCTATTAATACTAACTAAACATCCCAAGTCTTTCTCACATGATATTTTTCTACTTTTTAATTTTTTTTTCTTATCATTGAATTAAACTAATTTTAAATAATAAATTTTCTTACGGGGCCTTAGTAGTGTTTTACACTTTTCAGCCCAATTATGGGCTGATTTGCTCCATTTTATAAACCAGAGAAAAATTGCATCTGCTTTATTATTTTTCTAATTATTCAATTGAACCATGAAATCTAGTCATTTTATTGTAGGTATTTTATTTACTGTGAGTGGGATAAATTACAAAATGGAAATTTGTTTTTTTTTTTGTGTACTTAAAGTATCTTTTATTCCGACAATATTAATTACCAACATTCTTATTTTGCCAGAACGGGTTAATGTACTCTCAAATGTCTTAGCCTCTTTGCCAGGTAATTAAATGTAAACATTTATCTGTGTACAGTTTCCTTCCCCTCCCACATATACTACTCTATCATTTAAATTTTTGTAAAGGTCATTGTAAGTTTTGTATATATACTTATAAATATGTGTTTTAATGTTATTTTCATTAGCTAACATTTATTCTCTGTTTTTTTAAGAATTGATTTTATCTAGCTCATATATTTAATGTATTTATCTTTTCCTATTTGTAATATACATCTATGTAAGTTATCCATTTTATTTCATTTTTATGGATTCTAAAAATAAAATTAATTTAAAATGAAATTTACTAATGAACTGTCGCTGTAAATTTATTTTATTGTTACATGGACTCCTAGTGTACCTTGTCTACCATTGGTTGTTTGATTAAGTAAAGTGATGATGTCATTATTGAAGTTCTTTTCTATAATTTTCCACCAACTCTGCCTCTGTTTATGTATGTATGTATGTATGTGTGTTGTGTTCTGAGTAGGGATTGTCATCGATACATTTTTTTTTAAAAAAAGTAAGTTTTAATGTAAAACATTCACTCTTTTGGAGAATTCGCAATAATCCATTGGATATAGTGATCTACCCTTGTATAAACACTTGGGATTCCGATATCTCCACATCTGTCTGCTCCAAACGATAACACTCCGATCTGAAACAAATATATCAATATTCATAGTAGTAGATTTTTGTAAAATATTTATCTGTTTTTTATACAGCTTTAAACACTTCCTTTTCAGCCATGGAACACAATAATAACAAAGTTATAATAATATTTAGTATTATACATTTTTTTTAATCCACATATCCATATATAAAAAGATTTCACATAAACACGTGAAATAACAATCAATGATGAAACCACAATACCAAATGGGAAAATAAGACTATGATCTTTCAACCATTTGGGTTTTTGACTTTTGGGTTTTGAAACGAAGACCGCTTGTTACGGTTGAAAGATGTTAGTCCTGTTTTCCCATTTCGTAATGTGGTTTGATCATTGATCAATATACATGTATAAAATATATATGGTGCGGGACTTCTGGGACACAATGAAAGTGTTGTAATCCTGAATGTGTCTAGAAATACATGAAACTTTGGTATAAGGTGTATTTTATAGGAATTGTTTCGCACCAGACCACACCACGATAAAGAAAAGTAGAATCAGTAATGTGTATACGAAACGCTTTCACGAACTAAATAAACTAGATTCACAAAAAGATCATATATAAACGAAATCACAGAAACCCACTACTATATTGCGATTGCTTCGTCATCAGGAAGATATAAGTCGCTCCGCAGATAAGTAACGACTCACATTGACGAGGTAATCGTAATATAGTAGTGAGTTTCTGTTGTTTCTTTTATATGTGTTCTTTTTAAATTAGAAAGAACACACATAAAACAGATTATAAAAACTCAACTATATTTTGACTACCTTTTCATCAGGTAAAACTCGCTCCGAAGACAAATGACGAGTCGTGGAGTTTCTGTCATCTGTTTTATGTGTTTTTTTCTGTGAATTTAGTTCGTGGAATCCTTTCATTTAATTACTTAAACACATTAAACTAAACACACTGTTAACTTAATATTATAAGATTTTATAAGTAGCATATATATTCCATATTATAGAAGATTATATGAGTATATACATTTCAAAAAATGTATAAGAGGTAAATAAAAGAAATGATTCACATTTAGAAATCCAAAAATCCATGCAATGAAAAGACTAATACAATAAAAGATTAAAATATGTAGTTCAATAATTAATAGTTAAACAACATTTATGTTACTTCTAGTTTCTTTTTCGATGTAGTTTCCATAAGTTTTTTTTAATTTTCTTGTTATCAAAATGTGATAGAGATGGTTCATAAATATGTCGCTAAGGTCATCACTGTAAGTTGATTAGGTAGCAATGTAAAGTCTTTCAGGAAATGGAATATACCTATGTAATACAAATAATGTACTAATTTTTTTATTTAATTATAAAAAAAATTTATTAATGTAGGCAAAATGTCTAAAAATACAGTATAAAAGTTCGCTTATAGGTTTTTTTTAAGAATTGTCGTTGGACGCTGGATAAAACCTCGTTAAAGAAGAATAGTGTAGAATATATGTGATCGAGATAAAAAAAACTTTGGAGATATATATGTACATATATAATTTCTTTGTGATTTACCTGGTAGTATTTGCTTTTATTTAATGGGTCACTGATTACCAACGGAGCGCCTCCAAATCCTGAAAGAAAATATTTCATTAGTGTTGAAAAGTACTAAAAGTAATGGGTTCTCTGTTTCTATGTACTTATTTGTATTATTAAATATTTTAATTACTGAATATTGAAATAAACTTAAACTCATAAATTCTAGAATTTGTTGGTAGTAGAAGAGTAAAGTAATCTCTTACAGTGTAGTGGGGTTTACTTCAGGGAGGCATAATTGTGTCACATAAATGTTTTTCAACTGCTTAAAGAACTTCATAAATGTGACTAAAACAGTCTTCTTACACAGACAGTCTTAAGACCAAAATGGTTTTCACCAATTTTCTTACTTTTGACGAACACCACTTTCTTTGGTATATTACTCGTATATTATATACTAGCAGACGTGCCAGTCTTTGACGGATATTTTACAAAAATTCAAAGATGATACGTGGTATTTTAAAATATTATTAGAAAAATTATGGAATAGGAAAAAAAATATTTTTTTCAGCACAGTGTTAAGTAAGTGGATCTGAAATTGAAAGGGACAGTTGCTAGGTATCAATGGTATAAACACTGACTCCCCAATAATATACCCAATCATGATATCAGCCTCTATGACGTATCTGTGCAAAGAACGAATTCTGAGTCGTGTCCCGTTGCACATTTTTGGGGTACTCAAGTTTCGTAACAGCATGATTGTTGCTGTGAAACTTATCAGGTTTACTTTAAGTTTTAAGTTATGAGCAGGCAGTCCAGGAGCAGTCACAGAGTCAAAAAATTCAATCAGATAATGAACGGCTTCCTCATCACTAATCACTCTGTTTACTGACTTGTAACTTCTTTCTTCAGTTTGATACAGTGCAAGAACTTTTTTTTCCTGCCTGCTCAGTTGTAGGGGTTAGAATTGCCCGCTCACAAAGTTAATTATTCTGAATAGATGACAGATCTTGAACTTTGGGAAACACCTTGTCAATTATGTCTTGCTGGAAGCTTAAATGCAAAGGAAATTGAAATCAACTAACAATACCTACTTGTATACTACCTGTATACTTTCAAAATAAACATGTCTGCAAAGTTAGCCAAACACGGCAGACCAAAGACGTTGATTTTCAATCTATTCAAACCTTAGATTTTAGTAAGACATACCCAAACCTACTTTTAAAGTTTCAGCTTGCTATGCCTAAGTTTACTTGTGACAACATTTTGCGGACAAACCGACAGAAATTTTTCTAAGGGTAGATTCGGTTTCTCTAATGTATGAAACGTAAAGATAACTTGAAATGAGTCAGTTCTAAGCAATATACAGACAAAACCTTTCTTTTCTTTATATACCATAGAGACCATAGATTGTAAATGGAAAAAGTGATATCTTAAAAAAATATTTAAATATATATGAAGTAAAATAAATAATGCAGTATAGGTGTAAACCAAAAGAGGTCACCAGCCTGATAATTTGTTGCTCACCGAGTGGGATGCTACCGCAAGCATTTCGTTTACAAAATGTGGCACATTATTCATTTAAATTTAGTATTTAGTATTATAAACTTTATACAGCCATAGGAAAAATAGGCAAACGATATGGTCAGTTATATAAAAAAAAATGTTATTTGGGTCTAATGTGTTGTTAATTTAAAAAATAATGAACATTCAAAATTTATTATTCAGCACCAAAAAATAGTGCGTCTCGTTAACACTTTATCTGCCAAAGGGTAATCTGGGGCCTTTATTACAGTGGAAATGGCTCTATTGATTTCATTTCAGTGACCTGGAAGATGCAATGTAGATAAGACAAGCACTTATCTACTCTTCTATAGAAAGCTTTAGAAAAGGTAGTTCTATCTGACTACATTTAAAGATTGTAATCGAAAGTAAATAGCTGCTTGAGTTTAATGCATCTCTCTGCAATCAGCATTAACTGATTATTTTAACTGAAATGTTTTTATACATGAAATAATTATTAGATAATGTGTGGCGTATTGTGTTTGATGAAATGTGAGTGTTTAGGGGTGTTATATGTTAGAAAGGTATGGTGTGTCACGTGGTATATATTGTGTTGGCCTGTTAGGGTTATAAAATGTGTTAGTGTGTTATCTGATATAAATTGCGTTGGTCTGTTATTGTTTGCAAACAAAATGTATTAGTGTGTTATATGTTTTAAATTGTGTTGGTCTGTTAGAGTATAAAATGTGTGTCTGTGTGCTATAAAAAGTGTTAGTGTGTTATTTGTTTTAAATTTGTGATGGTCTGTTCGGTAATAGGGGTAGGTCCGGGGTTCAAAAGCCACTCTGGCCCTCGATTCATTCACGTGGGAGGTGAATAAATCTGAGTGCGTCATATCACGGTGAGGACATTAAGCCATCGACCCCGAGTCCCATTAAAGATCTCTACTCTAAATCCTCTTGAGTTAGACAAAATTTAGGAATCTCAATGTACAGTGTTCATTGGTATACAAAGGGTCACTGGTCAGAGGTTAGTCACTGGTCAAACTTGGTTAGAGGTCACTATTTTACCTCTAACAACTTTACCTCTATTTGTGTTCTCTCATGGGCTGTTACTGAAACAACCTACTCATAGTAATACTATTAATAATACCCAGTAATGGAATAATGAATGAGGAACGGGAAAATAACGGCCACTGAAACATTAGTAAGTAAATAAAACTAATTAAAATAATTGTAAAACGACTAAGATGGAGTCCTGGAAATGATTCGGGACAGATTAAAGAAAGATTAAAGAATATGATGTTGTTCCTGAAAAAATATAATAAGCAAGCTACCAGCCTTCCTCAGACAACAAGCTAAAACTTTGTATTAATTAGTAAGAATTTTGATAAAAAGTATTTGCGTGCTATGAAATTCCAACTAGTGGAATATACTCCAATGGCACTAATGTTAATTCCACCCTAAAATAATCCAAATTTATAGAAATATTCATTTTGAAAAAATTCTAAATCAAGAAATTAATTGTCATAGTTTCCTCCAATAATGATTTGAAAATCTTGACGAAAATTAAGTTCGTTCGAAGACAAAATTTAAAGCCTTTTTTATAACTTGATTCAGTTTTTTTTTCTCCATGTATGAGAAAGCAGAGCGGATTGCAGCCAATATGCATCAGCTGAGTGTTCTAGTCGAGAGCTGTAGACCTGCTTGTTCTCTTCACTGATCACATTTATGAAATATCTTTTGTTTTATCCTCTTCCAACCCCACTCCTTACCATTCCTGCTTCATCTGTCCTCCTTATTTATAATCCTTTCAGAGTATGGCTCCTCAACTGTTTATATACATTATTATTCATGATTGTTAGTGATCAAGGCTCCCCTGTAACCAATGGGTTTTGAGGACCTTAGAGAATGAGATTTTACCTCTAACAACTTGGTTTGGTTTGATTTAATATATTAAAGAACCTGGAGTGGCTTACACTCAACTTTACTATAAGTAAACTTAATATCACTTCTTGGGTATATAATACGAGTATATAATGTCCCATATAGGCATAATATAAATGTTTAACTGGGAGTTGTTAACCGATTCCATTCCTGGAGGTAGTACAGACAGATAGTGATTGATCCTTATTTTTGTATATCACACAACTGATGCATATAATATCATTGTATCAGTTGTTAGATTCATTTGATACCTTATATAAATATAAATAGATTTTCTCTTTATATTTTTACATTATTTTTTAAGTGCAATTGCAGTTTATTATGAACAATTATTAAATAAATACATGACTTCTATAAAGTCAGTAATTGTTTTTCATTTTAGTACCTACACTGACATATTTAAATTTAAATAATTATCTTATATAAATATTTTTTAACTCCTAAATCGGACTAAGAGCTTCAGAAATGCGACTAAGATCTTCCAACCAAAACAGGTAGTCTTCATCAAGAATAAGGGGACTGACGAAAACTTTCTTTATTTTTTACTGTGATTTAGACGTTGATTTTTATTTTATGTGTTTACTCTGAGATGTTCCTTAATGGCAGTGATTCAATTTAAAAGAACGCATGTTTTAGAAATTTCTTAGGACAAATAAACATTATGAGCACCACTAATTGTCAATTTTGTATCATTTGTTATCAAGAGGTTCATTTAAGTGTAGGTTGCAGTGACCGTCCCACGAGAGAATACACATAGGCAAAGATTGGCCACCTTTGTCATACCACACAATGAACATTTTACATTGGGAGTCCTAAATTTTGCCTATCTCAAGTGTATTTTATTAGGGATCTTTAACGAGTACCTGACATCGAACAGGCTCAGGATCGACGGCTATTTTCTCCAAAAGACGATTGCTCCGTTTTTTTTTTTCACCTCCCGTGTAAATAAGTACACTTCTCTTATAGATATTCATTGGTACCTTGTCGATATAAAAGTAGATTTTCTCCTTCTATTTTTATTTTTCTTCTGTTCAGTTATAGTTTACATCCCAACAATTAATATATTTTTACAATTGTTTAAAAATATACATTATTAAACAATTAATAATTTTATCCCAGGATCACAGTCGATAACGATCAGTGGATATAGTGATCTACCAGTCCCGAGGCGAGCTCGCTATCCACTGGGTTCCATGGCTCACTCATTTAATTATAAACCTAAGGATAAGCATTGTTTACCTGAACAAGCGTCACGACCTTCTCCTCCAACGCACAGGACATCCTCAGTTATAATAGCTTTGGAGCCATATATGTCGCTACAACGCTGTCTTGGTAGTATTGGCATCTCCAGGATCTGCTGCTTCGTTGGAATATCTTAAAATATCAGACCATTTATTTTATTCATTATTTATTACTACATAATATCGTTATGATCATATTAAATAATAAAGAATGCATGCGCAATCATAAAATCTTCCCTAGTAAATTTTCTTCCTAGACGGGTATCAAAAATTGCCCATCTTCTATGTCAAAGTGAGAGTTTAATGAGTTGTGACACAAATCTAACTTATAAAAAATATCTGGGTGTTTCCACACAAATATACTAGAAGTTTTATTAAAATAATTTGACAAATAATTTAATTAACTGATTTATTTTAATGTGCCATTTTGAAAAGTAATTAAAGAGAAATGAATGTTATAAATCTTGGAATAACAGTTGGCATTTGTGAATGAAGGTTTCCGACTCATCTATTATTGGCAAAGCTGTATATCTTAGTTACGGGAAAACAGCAACACTTTGTTTAAGCTGTGCCAAAGTCAGTAGAATATGACTGTTGATAGAAACCTTCTTCGAAAAACGTCCTCACTAATGAAGGCAAAGCCTTGCCTTTGATATAGAATTAGAATTACATCTCTTGTTATTCCCATTCAAACACTGTAATTATTCTGTAATACGAGTAGAAATGCCATCAAACCTGACTGTATTAGTGCAGTTTCGTGGCTAACAATACAGTTCACGATGTACCATTGATTGACAATATAACTATAATGCTGTTACTGTATACATAAACAAAATAACATTTTTATCAGGACTCATTCAGTTCTTCAGGTTCAAATAACTCTCATTGCCGACGTTTTGGTTTTTATTAAAAACCTTTTTCTTAGGCAGATGTGCCTATGAAGTTTCTAACTTCTGCCTAAGAAAAAGGTTTTAAATAAAAATGATTTTTTAAATTTGAAACTGAAGAACTGAATGAGTCCTGACAAAAATTTTATTTTGTTTTTTCTTCATGGTCGATACTTTTATCAATATATATGTATAAAAAGAATTTGTAAAGGCTTATGGGACAAGAAGTCAAATTATACTGAAAAAAAAAAACGTAGAACTGATACAACTCACTTCTATATTTCGACTCTGGAAGTAATCAGGACCAGAACCGGCTCAACAGTCACCAGAAAAGCCGTGAAAACTAAAATCCTTTGACTTGGAGTCTTCCAGGTCAAAGTCAAGTCAGGAGGGAAGTGCCCATTTCCTCGGGACCCGGATTCACTTCCAGAGTGAGTACCAGTTTTTCAGGTCTATCTGCCAATCTGTCGATTTTATCTTATTGTAAGGGTCGAGGGTCTAGCAATTGTTGCTATGTGAGCAACCTCCCGAGAAGATACTGCTTCTCACACAGCGACTCCTTATAGAGTCCTCCTATACCTATAGCTTGGTATTAGATTGAATAATATATTATTCATATAATATAAGCTTATTCAATGTTAGAGCAACACAAACATTTAAAGTAGGTTTTAAAACTCTTCCTGGGAGAGAAATCAAAGCCACGAGTCCAACAAGTACGACGGAACATGCGGGACAGCCTAAGGAAATAACGCATGGGTTACTCCCACCCCCGTGGAACCGACAGTGTTTTAAGAGCTCTCGGGTAGAACTTAAGTTCCACGGACTTAATTCCTACTGAGCCTGCCTTGGCTAGGTGAGGTCAGTGGCCACAAAACCTTCGCCTATTGGACAGTCTAAGCACTCAGCGTAACCTGTTGCCAGCATGGGAATCAGGGGGTCAGCCATCCCACAGAAGGAGAACCCTTCCAGCAGAGGGACTCCTGAGTCTTCGAGAGAGCATAATAATACTAATAATGACAGGATATTTTCTGGTACATTCATCGTGTCAGAATAAAAAAATGTCCTACCACTCGATTGATAGAAGCACATTCTCTTTTAATTGGGCTTCTAACAATATATTTCTTGAGTCGGTATGTAATTTGAATACCTGAGTCGATTTCAGTAGAGGTGCTCTATTCGAAAAAGTTGGCCAAGAAAAAATCATAAAATTTGTCCGCGCACAGGTACAGTAACATACTTTCTCCAAAACATTTTATATTTCTATTGGCATTTATTCAGCTATTTAGTTTATTAATATTTCGCAAAAAAATATTTTTTTGCGCAACAGATCTCATTATTAATAACAAAGAATGTTTGACAATACATTTAACAGAAGAAAAGTAATTTTTGATACTAAGAATTGACCTGCTATTTTTTTCTTAATGCTTCACCAAAACTGGGTACTCAATTACTAACTGATTCCATGAAACAATAAGAAAGATGTTTATAAATACCTGCAACATAGTGACGAAAGAATGAAATATTTTAAACTGATATTTGCCGTCAGAAAACATACGTGTATACTCTTGTGAAAGGAGATGCTAATCACACTTTGGAGCCATTGATAAAATGTATTCTTTGATATTGTTACACCATTTATTAAGAATATATATTTTCACTTAAGAGGTATGAAATAGTTGTAATTTCTTTTGATAGAAGTGGTAGTTAGGAGAAAAAATAAATATAATTTTTAATTTGTTTAGATCAATTAAAAGTAATTCAGACAAAACTAGGAAAGTAGGATTGATATGAAATCTCAAGGAATCAAGTTTTAGAAGAAATACCTTGGATTGGTATTTGATTCAATAATATACACAACTAAAAATTATTCTTAAATTTAAAATATATATATATATATTTCAACCAAATACAGTGTAGTTGAAAAAAGGAAGTTAAAAACATTTCATTTATTTTGTGAAGAAAATATATTCCATGTCTTAGACATCAAATCTACCAAAATCAAGAAAATATAAGTTAAATAATTGCTTCTGTCTTATCCTACATTATCATATGTCATAGATAATATACACAACATATTTTATGTAATACATATCATACATTTGTATTCACATACCTATATCTGATAGTGGTCTCTGGACCACTTATATTGTACATTTTATCTGGTCTATTTTTAAATAAATGTGCACTTCTTAACTAACTCTGTCTTTATTGCAGATGTGAGCACGGTTGGGAATTTATAATTAAAAATAATTTTCCTGGGTTTTGTTGAAAAAGAAAATCATTTCAGTGAGAAATTTTAAAATTTATAAATTCTAAAATTTCAGTGAGAAATTTTAAAATTTATAAATTCTAAGTATGTTTTTTAATTAAAAAATTGTTTAAACAGCAGCATTTCTAATTTAACAATGATCTTATATTTTTATGTCTATCTGATCAGTCAGATCTGTTAGCTAGATCATAAACTGATCTGCCTAACAGTTATAACCTACTGTAGTAGATTAACCAGTGGGTTATATCTGCATAAAGCCGTTTCTAAATACAGACTAATCATGGGTATGTTTTAAATTAATTTAAAACTGCTTCAAATCCAGATAAAAAGAAAAAAAATTCAAACTATATATATAAACTAAAACGATTTGAGAGAAATAATTATACTAGCTATATGATTGTTAGTATAATACAAACTTTTAAAGTTGCTTTTACAAATATCTTTATACATTTGTAAGGAATACTTCTTTTGTTTTTATAAAGTTAATCAAATTTTTCGCTGTTCGTTTCAGGTAAAATAAAAATAATTTTTTAATTAAAAAACATCCTTTGAATTTATAAATTTTAAAATTTCTCACTAAAATGATTTTCTTTTTCAACAAAACCCAGGAAAATTATTTTTAATTATAAATTAATAGGCGACTATTGTCGTTTATTTCAATCTAGTGTGGAATGAATTATATTTATAAATTATAATCTGTATGATATTTTGTCAACGTGACAATGCACTTTCAGGTAATTAATTAATTATTAATTACCCTCAGTTACATAATAGTAAAATGCAACATTGATCTAAAACAATGATACATTTGTTATAATTGATAAAATGGGATATAGTGACATTAAATAACACAAGTTATTTAAGCTGTTACGAATGTTGAAGTATAATACTTCAGAAGAAGTTGAAACTCTCACCTGTTTGATCTGATAGTTTTCCCCAGCCCACAAGGAGTCCTTTAAACCCAGGCTGAGTGAGCGTTGTGCTTTTGACTGGTAAACAAATTGGTTGAGCAGTAACTGAAACAAATATTACCATCAGCAATAATAGGAACAATTATCAAAAGCTCCTTATAGCTTTTGATTATTATATGTGTTTATATAACATCTTTAATAATACATTCATAATGTGGCAATAACATCATATTATCTCAATATCACAGTTGTCACATATTTGAAATGAAAGCACAATTGACACTTAATAGGAGGTTTCAGATTGATCATAAATGACCATCTGGATTGTAAGCTTCCTCATTTCAAGAAAGAGGTTTTCGCCTCTCTTTCTACATTGCTGGGTCAAAAGTTCATTAAGATTTTTTCATATTGGTTTCTGTATATAAGGAAATACAATGGACTAAGGTTGGAAAAGTTTGGAGCCAAGCAAACCAGCTGAGCTCGGAGTACTTTTGCACAACACCCCATCCTTCTCAAGGATGCAAATGCAAATGGATGGAGAAAGAAGTAGATACAACATGGATAGATAATAATTTGTAAATAAAATAAAAAAATTAAAAAGGAAAGGTTTAAAAATTATGGCAAATATCTAAACGTACATTGTGCCTTTCATTATCAATTATACAAAATGCAATTAACAGCATGGGGAGAATACAGATATCTGGAAGAGGAGGAAAGCTATAAAGACATTCTATGTAAATGTTACTGCAGTCACCTTTAAGAGGTTAATGTTTTTTGTCAAATCATGTAGATTTCCAATAGATGCAAGAGATACTTCTCTAAGGATGTTTATGAAATTCATTAAGCAACTTAAAATATGAAGTTGAACTTAGAAACGACAAAGGGATGTGCAATATGTCAGGTATATAGGGTCACGATCCTCAAGAGCCCCATGAAATTCACCCCTCAATGTAATAATAATAATATGCGACATGACCTAGAATAATGTCACATTTGTTCAAACTGATGAAATAGGATAACAGCCACATTAAAATAAATACACAATACCACAAAAAAATACAACCAAAACGAAGTTGTTAGTCAACGATTAACGATACTAGGTAGCCAGATTAGCCTAGTGGAAGCATACTCGCCTCTGAACTGATAAATCCGAAATTCAATATCCAATCAGGCCTTCGACGGTCGGTACATAAATCTGAACACGTTGTTCCTCGGAGAGGGCGTTAAGCCGTCGGTTCCAAGCCTTTATGATGTCTGATACAGGCTGATATCTTGCCTCACATCGATGTTTTAACTGTTGCAAGATCCCTACTCTAAATACGCTTGAGTTCGGTAATATTTAGGATACCCCAATGTAGAATCATTGTGTGGTATCACAAAGGTCTAATGTTCGGCCTACGTATGTTCTCTTCTGATACACTGTAATCTAGCCTAACCTTACTCATAGTTAAGTTCATTGCAGACCAGTCCCGTTTTATTTTTAATACACTTAAGACAGGTGTCCATCTTAAGTGTATGGACACACAGGTGTCCATCTTAAGTCTCTTCCTTTTTTTTATGCGTGGGTGGAGGGGGAGTATAGTTAAAAAAACTTCTAAATATACATTTTTTCTGATTTTTAAAACAACGAAAGGTAATGTAAATATATATTGCAATTCATTTTTAATAAAATTCCTAATTAATATTTATTACAAAAACTACCACTGACAGTACATTACGGGAATACCATAACGTAGTCAAACTGTAGAGAAAAGCACAAAAGTACTATACCTTCACTGAGACCTTAAGTTTTTCAGCTACAATAAATTTGACTTTCTTTTGGACAACTTCATTAAAATGTAAATTCAATCAAGCACAATAAAGCTATTTTTTGTTTACAAATACTATAACGGTATGATAAAATTTCATGATAAAGGAATAATTACATAATGAAATTCCTAATTATATAAGTAGGAAATCCTCCAGTTTCCTCCTAATAAGGATTCGATAAAAAATAAAAGTTGTATTTAATGTCCATTTCAAATTGACTTTTTTATTTTATTTCATATTTTTTATTTAGTTTAGGGAACATTGAAACATCTTTACTCTTATTGGTACATAAAAATTGTTTATTTCTTCCTTTTACTATGAAAAAATGCTTGCAGATAATTACTTAATCGAAGACCTAATTATAATAGAATTTTATTAGTTTGGGGTGCTTAGGTTTAACATATCCATTAAATGAAATTAATACCTGTTCATAAATTAATAAATCACGTTAATTTATGAATTTAATATTTACGTATTTTTTTTATTATTACAAATTATTATACAATAGCATTAAATTTCTTCTTGAAAATAGCTAGAATCGCAATATATAATTGTTAATTATTATTACAAGGAAATACCAGTCTCAGTTTGATAACGCATCAACAAATTTTTAATTCAAAAATCGATTTACAATTTCATAAGCGGGTTTTTAATTAGTGATAAACAAAATAATAACACATATCAACACGTTAAACTTAAGCAATAATATATTATTCTTATAATATAATTTGATTTATATTTTAATCTTTCAGGTACATTATATTTCTAATTGTATTTATTTTATTAATAATAATTTAATTTATAGTTCAAATTGAGAATGTTTATCAGTTATAAGTACTTAAATTTCCGTTACTTTTATTTTTGATTGAATATTTATGTTATTTAGAGGTGGTTGTGTTTTTTAATTTCTTTAATGGTAGTTTTATACAGTAATTCTTATATAGAACCGATTTTAATAAGATTCGTTTTTTATATTTGGTTTTAACATTTATTTTTTTTATATATTTATAGTAATTATAAGACCTAATATAATTAGAATTTCATTAGGTTGCGATGGTTTAAGTTTAGTTTCTTACTGTTTGGTTATTTATTTTCAGAATAATAATTCATTCAATGCAAGAATATTAACTGTTTTAACTAGTCGAACTTGTTCATGGAAACGGGTTATATCAAAATGTAATTAATATAAGTAATCAAATTAAATTATATTAATCAGTTAAATATAAGAATGGCTATGGAGAAATTTTTGTATAGCTCTTATTAGAAATTAATAATGGCTACAGAAATTATTATTAATATTTTAATGATAATTATTAAATATATAATTAATTTAATAATTTTTTTATTTAATTCTATTAATGTAACTATGAATCTAGTTTATCCATGTGTTACAAGAATTAACTTCTTAATACAAACTTTTAATGGTTTGGAAACAACGAAAAACAATTCAAATATATATTGCAATTAATTATAAATGAAATTCCTGATTATGTAATTAGGAAACAAACAAGTTTCCTCCCGGTAAGAATTTGTTAAGGATTAATAAAGTTTTATTTCATGTTTTTAAACTGATTTTTTTTATAAATAAACACAAATGAAACCAATAAAACACCAGTATAAAAAAAAAATAAATATTACATCACTCTATAGTAAATATAATGAGTATAATGATATTTTTATCAGAAAACTGGTTATTTATAATTTTTTACAAGGAAACTTGTAGTGGATTAATGAAAGAAATTGATTTTTAGTGTTGTCAGAGATGTTTTATGAAGAGCCTTAATTAGCTGGATTATGCTAATGCTTGAGCTAAGTAACGTGAAGAGACTCTTGGAACAGATCACCACTTAACTCAGAGATTTCTATAACAAGGTAGTAACCATTTTGCTTGCTTTCCAAAAAATGAAGATCAAATTCATTTTTAAAATTATATAGAAAGTTTATAATTCAACCTTTAAATTTACAAAATAATTAGTCTTTTAAGTTAATTTATAAAATTTATGGAAATTATTTTGTTGATGATAGGATTGACACGATTTACTGAAAGGAAACCAATTGGGATTGCTTGATGCGATTTTCATGCTTTCGGATATAAGAGTCATTTTTATATTTTCTTCGTAATGATTATTATTATCAATTTATAAATCAGAATAATAAATGTAGAAATCAGGAAAAAACCTTTCAAGCAAGCGGCAGTCTTTGTCAGAGTCTCAAGAGTTTATAGCCTCATTTTTGAATTATCATGTTTTGAGGTCCAAGAGTCCTTTTTATATTTTCCTTATAATAATATTTATTAATGTATAATTCAGAATAATGAATCTGGAAATGGAATTAAAAGCTTTCAACCAAACAGCAGTCCGCATCAGAGTCACCAGAGTTGAGTTTTCATTTCTGAATTTCTTAGTGAGATTAAAAGTCAATTTTCTTTTCACATGTTTTTTTTGGCACAACCTTATTATATAAATATATTTAAAAGTGCTACTGCACTGATTTCGAATATAAATATACATATTGATAGAAGTATCGACCGTGGAATAGAAACAAAACTAAAGTTTTTCCGGACTCGGTCAGTTCTTCAGGTTCAAATTAAACTCTCATTGCCAACGTTTCGGTTTTTATGTAAAACCTTTTTCATAGACAGAAGTATAAATTTTGAAACAGAAAAACTAAGTATTAGATTACAAATTATTTTACAAAGAAAAATAGTCTGTGGATTTCAACAACAACTGTAGTTTGAATGAAAAAAATGTTCAGTTCAGTGTCACGTGTTCATTCAAACTACAGTTGTTGTTGAAATCCACAGACTATTTTTCTTTATAAAATAATTTGTAATCTAATACTTAGTTTTTTTGTTTCAAAATTTATACTTCTGCCTATGAAAAAGGTTTTACATAAAAACCGAAACGTTGGCAATGAGAGTTTAATTTGAACCTGAAGAACTGACCGAGTCCAGATAAACTTTAGTTTTGTATATATATATAATATATAAACTTTAACACATAGGAAAGAATACAGAAAGTCACTACAGAACTCACTTCGATATTTCGATTCCGTCGTCATCAGGAAGTGCGATGTATAAATATAAATATATATATATATATGCGTTTAAAAAATGAATGTCCAATTTCACATTATTTAATTTGTTACAAAATGTTTCTAATTTTCTAAAACTCTTTTTTACCTCTGGGTTTCTTATGTTATGAATTAACTCTACATATTTCATTCCATAGAATTTATTCTTCGACATGTTTCGGTGCTACAATCACCATCTTCAGGAAAATTATCACATAGAATAAAATAAAATGAAACTATTACAATAGATAAACTAAACATTACTTGATAACAAACAAACAACTTATATATATATAAGTGTGTGTGTCTGGGTGTGCGTTAACCACTGGTTTTGAAAACACAATATGCCACATCATTTGATTCACCGTAATAATAATTAAATTCTAAACATTACTTTGTTATAAAGAAAGTGTGTCGTTTCTGAGGTATTAAGAGCTCCTTGGTAGGAGCATATTGGAAACAGCACAAAAAATATTGTACTGCAATACATTTTGCAATTTAAAAATATAAGTGTAAAAAATTTTCCATTATCGTTTTTACTGGGTACTTGTAGCATTAGTTTTAACAACTAATTCTACTAGAGTTTACCTATATAATTTAAAATGATAGAATAATCAACATGTAACAATACTCTGGATGTTTGTTAATACTGATTAATCGGGATTCATTCAATCCATAAAATTGATTTTTTTTTTATCACTGTTAGTAACAGTAAAGTTAAGTTAAAGTAGTAGTTAAGGAAAACATATTAAAACATTTTTTGTGTTTTTTGTTAGATTTTGGAGTTCATGTACACTTCGAATATGTTCATAAATTTACAATTCTAATGTATTTTCCGATAAAAATTATAGAAAAATTTTTCTAACAATATTTATCAAAGAACTAAAGTTTTGTCTAGTTTTAAACTTTTAATTCATACTGAAAGAAATTTAGAGAGTTTAGTAAGAATTATACCTTATAGAGATAGTAAAATTAAAACTGTCAAAACAAACTTCTAATGATTCAAGAAAGTTTTCAACTCACTAAAACTGAATTGCAGAACTTATACCAATAACTTAATAATAGTATCCATATTGTATCATTTTTTATATAAAATTTATTTCAAAGTACTAATTTTACTAATTTTCATAGTTAATATCTGTGGAAATAACATTTATTAATTTAATACAAGAGTATTTCTATAGACATTTTAGAAACTGCAGCTTTACTGAGAATTTCACTAGCTTTAACTATCAACCGGGTGATTTTGTTACTCTAAACTTGGGAAGCATTTAAAACTCACAAAGTATACAAACACAAGAGCAACGATACAAATTAGAACTACTGTTATTAATTATAACGTTCATTAAAAGTCAAGTAATATTTAAAAGTTATCAACTAACAAACAAATTATCAACAAACATTCAATAGAATCCTAAAAAACCACGAACCTGATTTTTAACTTCCACCGTCCGAACATCACCTGAACCCTACTAAATGCTTACAAAGTACTAAGGTTTTTGTAAGTACGAAAAGAGGCAAAAAGATTTAAATCAAGGATATCTGTGAAAGCAAACTCCAAGTAGGATGAGAAAGAAAAGAGAATTTTTAACGATTTGACAATAAAATTTTATTCTTTAAGTGAAACTTTATGCATATGTTTACTAAAAGAATACAAGTAAAGGTATTTAAAACTGCAAAATAGGCTTAATAAATTAGAGAAATACTGATTACAAACAGATATACACATCTCTTTTCAATAATTATTCATTCTTAGTCGTACTGAGGAATAAAAAGTCGTTTGCTCTGTTCTTCAGTTTTCTATTTTAAAATATGACAAAAATTAATATATAAACCAATACATTAAACTCTAAAGTATGTTTAATGCGATTTAATCATTCACACTCCGCGCAGAATAAGTCTCAAACAAGAGTTTACTACCTTTTTTTTTTTTAGATTTTCGTAGTGTGGTTAATACGTTCTTATATACTTTAAGAGCAAACTCAGACACACAAAAACGATCCTTTACACTTTTCTCTGAGTAATAATTTCAGTACCATTGAATTCAGAAGGGTGGGAGAAGAATAACTTCTCTATTATTTAAAGAAATATATGTCTCTATGTAATGGAGAAACACATATTTCATACTAATATATAAAAAGATTATCTATGATTCTAGAAACGAATACTTTTTAACAGTGATTTTTAAGTATTTTACAGTATTTAATTTCAATAGAAAGAAGCGCAAAGAATGATAGAAATAAAACATTATCAGATCCTACAGTGAATTAGTTGTAGGATCTATTAATGTTATCTGTAATATTATCTCATTCACTGACAAATAATTGTAGGCACCAATTTAATGTTTTTACCTCTCTATATATTATAATATTTTCTTGAAACTCCTAAAGCCGGTAGTAGCATTTCCAAGCTAGTTCACTATTAATTTAGTTTCAGAATGAAATTTTACTCTATGACACGATGTGACTCACTAATGTATTCCCTGAAAACTAAAACTCTTCGTCATCAAAACAATTTAGTTAAACACTCATTAGTACAATTTGGTGAAAATGAACTGTAATTTACTTGTTAATTACTAGGTGATTAACGCAAGTAATACGAATTGACCATGGGATAAACTTCCAATTCCACACAAAGATAATGTCAAATTTATTCCCGAAAAATTGCTTGGTTGTTAATCATGTTTATAACAAATATATTTGAAATAGTAATGCCTGCTATCAACACTATTTTATTAAAATACCATTAATTCATATAAAAATTAACATAAATTAAGTTATTCATTTAAGAAAAACTAGTTTTAGTTTTCAGTTTCAAACTAATTGATGTTAGATGTGAAATATCTTATCAAAATCACTTGATTGGCTGGCTGGCTCACTTGATTTTCTTCAATAACAGAATAATAATAAAGTTTTCGAAAAAGTTTTATCCATAGAAATCTACTTCTACAACAGAAATAGCATCAATGAATGGTAACATTAAATTTACATACGAGTACTTTTGTCTTTTAGAGAAGGAAGAGGTGGTTCACCGGAGAGAACACCGATAATCTTTGGGCTAACCATCTTGAGGTGACGATGGTAGGTGTCTATCACCTGGACCCTCATCATGAAAAATCACTTTTACTGGCAAGATTATACCCAAGTATTTTCTACTTGTGCCCTGAGTCGCTAATTTACTCATACTTCGAAATTATAGACTAACGTCTCCACATAAATAAAGATTAATTAAAACCTATTTTTTTTACAACACATAGTTCACTTCATCTAGTTTTTGAACATTTCTGAGAAGGTAAAAAGTAGGTTTCCCTGTCTACTTTCTCATTGCAATCAGATAATACTTATGAACACTAAATTTTCGAAACGTGTTGTTTCTTAAGAAAACTTTATTTACAATTCCTAACTATGTAAAATTAAAATGTAAAAGATGTAAAATTAAACGAGCCATATAAATTACGATGCATATAGAACCGACTGATAATATTTTAAAGGAAGTTCATATTCTTTAACATATTGTTCAAGTTAATATAACATCAGTAAAAAAATGTTTGACTAATATGTTTTAACTTTTATTGTTTCTAAGAGGACGATTTTTTAGTAGTATAATTACTACGATGCATACTTATTAAAGTAGAACTTAAAATAAGTTCAGTAACTAAATTTTGTTAAAATTGAAAATTAATAAATGCAATAATAGTAATATTATTACAAACATTAAACATCTTACTTTGTAAGTCTTCCTTATGTTACAACTCGATCAGTTTCAGAACTATTCCATTCTCAAAAGTAAAAGGAAAGTTATTCTGTAAAATTGTTGTTAAAGGAAGTCAACAATTATGTTCCAAAACAGACCCAGTTGTAACGTATAGTTAATTTTCATAATAATTTTACTAACTTCCTTGTGTTATTAGCAATAATATTTTAAATATAATTTTAACAGTGTTTTTAATATTCCATTTTTATGAGATATTTTGTTTTCCAATTCCCAGACCTGTAGGCTGTCTCCTGTTAGTGCTGTTCTTTAGGTTGAAACTGTAGTTTTTTTTACAACCTGGCTCTAACTTTTATAGTTGGCGAGCCACATATACTGGGTTGATTCTACATTGGAAGTCTTAGAATTTGCCTAATTCAAGGGTATTTAGAGTAAATATCTAACGAGTGCCTGACATAGTACATAGAAGCATAACGTCTTCTTCAAACTCAGAATTTTTATCTTCCCATCTGAAGGAATTGAGGACAGAGTAGGAATTGAACTCGGGATCTACAGCCTCGAAGCGAACATGCAAGCCAATGGACAACCCTGGACGATATTTTTATAAAATATACTGTTGGTCTATATTTGAAAAATGTAAATGCTTTAATTTATTGGTATAGTTAACTGGCCAGGCTTCCTACATATGCCTTACAGTTTAATGAGTACCACAGGATTCATATGAATTCGGTCATCCCCCTCCGAAGAGGTCAATGCCCGTTACTCCGGGACCAGGGCTTGCTACAGATAGTTTATCTGACCCCATCAGGTCATCATTATGAGGAGTCGTTAGTACCATAGTGAACGACTCTGAGATCCCGTCAAAAGCCAAAGCCTCTACCAGGTAAGCACTAGTTTTCCAGTCCATTCAGCTGAGTTCCTGGCCCCTTCCCACTAGTAGGGGTTTGGGGTCTCTAGCTCCCCGGTATGCTAAGCAGGCATCCTCCTGAGAAGTTTCTGGTTCTCACACAGCGACCGAAAGGGTCTACCCAACTTGGGGGAAAACCAACAGATATTTGGTTTTCTGTTGACTTCTAACTACGAATTTGACCTCTGAGGCGGGCTGAAGTATAAACCCTCCATGGGCCACGCTGCCTGCAGTACCGACTTATTTTAAGAGTTTCGGATCAAACTCCCGACGAATGGCTCTACTGTGCCTGCTCAGCCACACGTAAGGTCAGTGGCCTGTAGCCCCTGGTTCAATTAATCTGTGGATATAATGCCAATGCAGCCTGTTGTACGGCTGCATGTCCCCACAGGGGCAATTTTGCTATAGTTGAATGGCCAACCCCCCACGTGGGTCTACAGTTTAAGGTCTACCACAGGATCCTTGAGGATTCGGTCGACCCCCTCCGAAGAGGGAAGTTCCCGTTGCCCCGGGATCAGGGGTTGCTACTTGAACTCTTCTGGGCCCCGTTTTGGGTGCTCTGGATTAAGATGTTGTAAAGGGGATATACCCCTTATTGGCTAAACGCCACCGTAAAGAGAAGACGTGGAGGAGTGAGATCTTGTCTCGCTGCTTGAATAAGTAGTGCAAGTGCAAGGGAGGGTTACCATTCACACCCATCCCGAGTTCCTTCAGATTCATAGAAAGCAACTACCAGTATTCCAGCCCACACTTAGCTGACATGGTGGTCGGTACCTACTGGTAAAGGCTGGGGGCCAGCTCCCCCTGGATGCTATGCAGGCATCCGCCCGAGGAGATACTGCTCCTCACGCAGCGACCCGAAGGTCTACCCAACCTGGGTGGGAACCACAGCCACTATGAGTCCTACCTCAATTGGTGGGCTGGAGAAGCAAAGCTTCCTCCAGGGGGAATTTTGCTATAGTTGTTTCTTTTTTATTTTACTCACCGTTGACATTCATATATGTATGTTTTACTATATATGTTCAGAATGTTACTTAAAAGTACTGCGCCATCCTACCGCTGCCTAGTGGTGCATGGTCTGAATCGAGTCTCTCGTACTCACTTACCGACCTCCAAGCCAACTATCTGCACCACCAGCCAAATATCACCTCTATCACAGACCAAGAGACTCCTCCTCCTCAACCTTCCCCAGTCGTGATACCAGCGCATAACCTTTTGATCCTCCGAGCCAACTATCTGCACCACCAGCCAAATATCACCTCTATCACAGACCAAGAGACTCCTCCTCCTCAACCTTCCCCAGTCGTGATACCAGCGCATAACCTTTTGATCCTCCGAGCCAACTATCTGCACCACCAGCCAAATATCACCTCTATCACAGACCAAGAGACTCCTCCTCCTCAACCTTCCCCAGTCGTGATACCAGCGCATAACCTTTTGATCCTCCGAGCCGGATATCTTCTTAATAAATGAGAATTAAAACCTCCAAAACATGACTCGCCTAACCAAATACCTTCTCTCAAGACACTGTACATCAAGTGAAGTGGATTCTTTCTTGGTGCCAAATTCCGAATCAAAATGTGCGATGTTGGGGAGGAGGTGTTGCTTGGTAGTTGGTAAGTGCGAGGGACTCGTGTCAGGCCATGGGCCGCTATGCAGCGATTGGAGGACATGCTCTTAAGTAACATTCTGAACAGTATACATTTATAAATTGAATTTTATTGAATATCAGAGTACAGTTCATCTGGGAAACTCAACTAAGCATGAGATCAAACGGCACAAAACTGTAAGAACAAAGGGCCACACAAATATTCTACTTGACACTTATTTGGCTCCATACTGACAAGTATAATTGACGGGTGCTTTGAGGACGAGCAGGGCTATGTTGTGACGAAAGGCCTTGGGGTCGTAGCCGGGGTGCACCACTATGTAGTTGATGGGAATGTCCGAGGTGCTCGAGCATTGTCCGGACACGCAGTCCGGTTCTGTCGCTGAGTCGAATTCTCCCACTCGCACAGTCGATCTACAAAAACACTTTTGTATAAAATGTTTATATATTTGAATTCATTACCAATATTTAATTACTTTCATTATTATGAAATTTTTTGGATAATGAATTATTTTGAAATTCCTTTCTGTTCACTAAATCAAATGTATAGTGTATGTATACCTACACAACTGTATTATATTTGTAGGTATGCATACCGACGCTAACGACTATAGAAGTAAGCATAACATTAACTTGTTTTGAAAAAAACATTTTAGTTCTCTTTTATTCAATGACAGAAAACTTTAAATTTTGAATTTCAACCAAATATTTAACACACATTGGCCTAGCAACTATTTTTGCCACCTGGGCCGGTCACAAGATCCCCTCCCCCCCGCCCCCAATCGCTGCCCGTTGATAATCCGCTAACGTTCGAAATCCAAGAAAGTCCTCAAAATATTTATTTTCACTTAATAACCCTCAAGGGTCTAATTTTAGAATGATGTTATTAGTACCAGACTTTCATCTTATTACAGTTCTCGTATACATATATAGTTGTCATCAAAGAATACCAAAGATTTTCCAAAACAAAAACGTATATTTTAAATCATAAAAAAGTTGTTAAATTCAATTAACTGGCTACGCAAAAACTTTCAACTTAATTAAAAAATTAATTTTAAAAAATTTAAAATAAAATTATTTTTAATTTGCAAGCATTACAGTTAAAAATCCATTTAAAAACAGTATTACACACATAAAACATAAAAGCAATTAAGACCTTAAAATAATTTTGCATAGCATTTAAAATTGTTTGTTAGCTTTTTATTAATTTAATTTACCCCTCAAAATGCCCCCCTCCCCTTGCCACACCACTGATTTAACGCAATTATTGATTTATTGATAGCAATATTTTTGCTTAACTCTAAGTAAACTAAAGTAACTATGGAATATTTGATATCAAAATTTTGACGCATTTACACGTCTTCAGGTAAAAACTTACAAATTTTTTTTATGACAGCTGTTTGTATGTTTATGAACAATCTCACCTCATGGAAGGTTCACACAATGCAAATCGTGAATACATTTATCATGATGTCTGCCGGCATGAGGTCAGCTGGATGTCTACTACGATATTTAAAACACCCCACAAATCACATTATTTCAGGAATAAAAATGATATTTGACAGTAATATAGACTATGATGTGATTAAAAAACAGTATTTAAGCAATATTAAACATGACAAATGTATGTTATCGTTTTCTATACCAAAACGATACTAAATTGAACCCACTCCTCTGATGATTTTACCAACTGTAAATTTTATATTAAGTATTACCTTAATAAAGTTAAGCAATAAACGTATGTAACAAATTTAGTTTAAAATAAGAAAAATGTTCACTAAAAATGACAACTAATAAGTTTCATGAGCTGTGGCTAGCAGTGGCGCAGCAATTATTTTTGCCACCCTACCCCCGGGCAGGCCGCTGATAATCCGTTAAGCTTCAAAATTCCAGAAAGTCCTCAAAATATTTATTTTCATGGAATTACAATCAATGATCTAATTTTAGACTGCTGTTATTAGTCCCAGACTTTCATCTTATTACATTATGTACTCGTATATATATAAAGACGTCGCTAAAGAAAACCAAAGATTTTTCAAAAGAAAAACATATCATTCAGATAGAAAAAAAAAAAGTTAAATTAAATTAACTGGCTATGCAAACAAATTATGCAAATGCATATTTAATATATGCAATTGCAATACACAATAAAGCGTTACTGTGCTCATCTCTAATTATGTATACTGATATTGTTTAACACATTTTTACTTATTTCTCAGTCTGGTCTATGTATACTTTGTGACAATATTTACACGCAATTTCGTAAGTACCTACCCCGCACTTACCATTCAGTAAATGTGATACCAGTTCCATTAGTTCACCATTAGAAAAAACTACACTAAAGCTAATTATGCATATGTATATTTATGCAAACAAATATAATAAACTCTTCAACCCATTTAAATAATTTTGAAAATTTTAAAATAAATTTATTTTTAATTTGTAAATATTGCAATAAAAAATCGTTTAAAATAGTATTACACAATATAAAACAAAAAAACAATTACGTTTTGATTAAAATTGCTCATTTTGTTATACAATTTGAGATTTTTTATCTTTTGATTATTTTAATTTTTTTTATATTTTTACCCCCTCAAAGTGCCGCCCCCTGGCACGTGCCGCCCGGGGCAGACCGCCCCTCCCACCGCCCTTGCTACGCCACTAGAACTAGTCCGATTATTCAAGAACAATGATTCTATTTGGACTGTAACGTACAAAATGTAATAGACAGACTAAAACGAATGTAGTTATTAAAATACTGGCTTAAAATTTGAATACTACTTTTACAATGGTGCTTTATAATATGCCTATACAAAAGTCACATCAAAATTTCTTAGCGGACTTAACTTTGATTTAGCCGTCGTTTCAGTGATGTTCAATTTAACATATTTTTATTCCAGTATATTGTTTATTATGACTTTAATTATTTACTTCATTGTAAATTTACTGCAAACTACCAATCCTAGTACTGAAATATTTCGTTATAACAATTTTTTATTACTATTATTATACTCGAAATACGAAAATGGTACATGTAAAAAGTTATAATAAACTCCCAAGTGAATAACTTTGGAGGAAAAATAATCCTATTCTAATGGAATTAATTATATTAACTCTATACCAAAGTTAATTAGATTTAATAATTAAAATTAAACAAAAAGCATGCTTTTAATCCTAGAACTGAAATAATTAAGTCTTGGATATTATTAGCATTTATAATTAGAAATATAGAATTGAATTCATCCAGGAAATGAACTCCCATTCTATCCTTTCCACTAAAGAACAATATTAACTCTATTTTCCTGGAATTAATTTGATTCGTGTTAATTTCAAGGGGATTCAGAGCACATTATACGAAATCCCGGTAGGCTGTTTATCGATTGGCCGGATGTCTTGATGTAATTGTGATATTAGGGAATTACCCGGAGTGTTTAGTTACTACCTCTGACATCATTACGCTCTTACAACGTAACAAGCCTTCCCTATTCCACACAGGGGTATCATTCACTATCTTAATTAATTTAACAAACAGTCATATAGTAATACTGCTAATATAACATTACTAATTATAAATAATTAATTGCAAAAAAAATTAAATATCAATTCAACGTAATTATTAATCGACAACAATTTTTAATGATTTATTATTTCCTTCAGAGTTAACTTAAATAAACCATTACACCTATTTATAGTGTTGGGTCAATTAAATTAATTAAGCAGGACTGGATAGTATAACTACAGCCATATTTCATACATGATCATTTTAACTTCTGTCTAATTTACATCATGATTCTCTTCATTCCTAAAATGAAGCGCTTTACAATAAAGCGTTACTGTGCTCATCTCTAATTATGTATACTGATATTTGTTTGACACATTTTACTTATTTCTCAGTCTGGTCTATGTATACTTTGTGACAATATTTACACGTAATTTCGTAAGTACCTACCCCACACTTACCATTCAGTAAATGTGATACCAGTTCCTATAGTTCACCATTAGAAAAAACTACACTAAAGCTAAGATCTTAAAATAAAATTTTGTCCTGATTACTATATTTTACTAATAGTGTTGTTAAAATTAGAACAAAGATAAATTTTTAAATAAAATTATAAATTAAATTAAGGTATAATATTACAATAATTTAATTATAGTATAGTCAAAATAAGGTCAAGGTTGAATTTATCAATGGGCTATACTTTACTTGTAGTATAGTAAAAGTTACTATAACTTTTATAATAATGTTACACTTCTCAGTAAAACTGTACTAAAGTATAGTATTACGATACTTTACTTATTATAAAAATGCTGTCAGTGTAAAAATTTCTAAGTGGAACTATACAAAAGTATCGTATTATTATACCATTATTGTACGTACACTTGTATAGTAAAAATAAAGACAATGTGAATTTCTCAGTGGGCTATACTTTACTTGCAGTATAGTAAAAGTTAGATCAATGTTTAATTTCTCAGTAGAAACCTCATTTATAATTATTTCTACTTCTTTCTTTCTTAATAAGGAACTGTTGACAGTAGAATAGTAATAAGATTTATTTCTCAAAGTAATATTAGTCCTCATGCAGGATTATTACCCACAAATGATCCCAATGTAATTATAAGTACGATATACACTCTTATTAGACATGTGGAAATAATTTATTAAAAGCTAGTCAATTTCTCGCAAAAAAGGGAGTTGATTAGGCTGTGATTTAAAGGCAGACAGGATTTTGGGGATGGTTCATACTGGATAACCTTAGGATTTGGTCAAGTGGTTGTCTATAGGATTGACCAGTGGCCAGAAAGTTCAGCAACAGATTCCGGTCACTGTTCACATCTAAATCACACCTAACTTCCAGTTTTACCTAAATATCATCTAATCCTGTAACAGGATTGTTGTATTATTTTTTTCCAGACAATTATTCCCTAAATAGAAAACTATTTTAAATTTAAGTTTAGACCAGTAATTGCAAATTTTTACCAAAGTTCACGTTTCCACTTTTATTGCACTATAGTTTTGCTTCCACCCACCTACCTAACATCAACTTAAATTAACGTTTACAAAAGCAGTTGCGAATACAGATTTAGAATAATGACATTGTTAACTGACTCAATAAATCTATATCATAAAACTATAAAACATTGTAATATAGTGTATTAATTAACTTTATTGTAAAATTTAAATGTTGTTAGTATATTAAAAGATAAATGATAAGGTGACTCAAAATAAGGTGAAGAAAAATGATAAACAAACAATTTAAACTTAGTGCAAGGATATGATTATTTGGAGGCAGCATTGTTAGGTCAAGTTAAAGTTAGCTTAGGTCAACTTGCAGTGGCCGTCACACGAGAGCGCACACAGACCTTACACTGGCCCTTTGTGATATCACACATTGAACATTCTGAATAGAGAGTCTTAATTTTGTCTAACTCAAATGTATTTAGTGAAGTGATCTTTAAGAAGTGCCTGGTTTGGGACCTAGCGTTTAGCAAGACGCGTCAAGATTTTTTTTCTCCTTCCACTCGAATAAATTGAATGACAGAATGAGTATCGATCCCAGGATCTACCAGTTCAGAGACGAACCCTGTCCTCTTCAAATTAAAGTTTCCTTAGATTCATCTAACATAGCAATAATTAATCTTGATTGATTCTGACGAAACACTATGACTTACATTTTGTAGGTGGAAGACTTGGCAGTGGCACAGTGAGCTGCGGTAAGAATCACCTTTGGGCTTATAATGGAGCCGATGCAAAGATGGGATACCTGACCAGTGAACCTGTCTGAAAAGGAAAACAAACAGTCATTGCAACAAATTTACTCAAGCTTGTAGGCTTCAACAAACGCTTTCTCACTGTAAAAAGAATATCTCAAAGAGTTCATTAACGGAATAAATACCTGAGCCTAGATAAATTATTCTAAATAAACAATTTTCAAACTTTTTTTCATTCTTGCTCTCTACTGATGTGAACTCTCCCACGTGATTTTTCCCTTTATTAAAAATAAACAACTCTAAAAAGGGACGCAATGCAAAATAATATTTAGTTCTCTGTTAACTAACAATAAGTTCTTAAGGTTAAGGGTACGTAAGGTTGCATTGGCCATTCCACGAGAAGTCACACATAGGACAAATTTTGGCCCTTTGTGTTGCCACATAATGAGCATTAAGCACCCTAAATCTACATTGGCAGTCCAACATTTACCCTAACTAAAGTTTACCAACTCGGTTATAGCAACAGCTGTGTGTTCAATGACCAAACTTCTTTTTCTTGTTCTGATAGGAATAGATACAAAACGTTTTGACTTTACTAATCTTTTGCAAAAACAAAATGTTTCATTTGAGCCCATACTACTGGCAGACATTAGCTTTATTCATTAATCTTGGGGTGACTGTAGAGAAGTGCCGACTCACCCACTCATGTATACTCGACTGATTTTTCATTTAATCCTCTCCTTACAATTCGTCAGTTACAATTGGAAAATATTTCTATTACTAACTTATTAGTTGTGGCATTTACTCATACTCGGTTAAATGAATAATACAAGGTCTCCAAAAAAAGTTTTTTTTTTTATTCAAACTACGCGTTTTAAACACTTCGTGTTCATCGTCAGGTAAAATTCTAAAATACAAATTAAAAGCTACAAAAATAAACCAGAATTTTGTAACTTTTAATTTGTAATTTGTATTGGAGAAGTTTCCCTGACGTGAAACACGTAGTTCGTTTCAAAGAAAAAACTTCTTTTGTGTGGAGACTTTGTATTATCCATTATACCAGTATGAATTACTAACGTATTTCACAAAAAAAAAAATATATTTTAAATTGATCAACCATTTCTCAATTTTACATATTAAAATTAGCTTATATAATCTCAGTTTTAAAATTCTTAATTTAAATATTCATACTAAACATTTCAAAATTGTAACAAAAAAATGAAAACGCGAACTCAATCTGGCCCATATTGCAAACGATACAGAATCCTTATACGAGTTTGTATAGTACAATTCTAGGTTTTAATAGAACTTAATACATTATTTTTGACTATAAGCTCCAGTAAGGACTTTACATATTTGATACTATAGTAATCACTTTTGACTTTGACACGCTGCTAGCATTATGAATAAGCTACAATAATTACCTTTGTGACTGATTTTAATGATTATTTTAAAGGCCCATTCTCTATTAGTTAAAGTTGATCGTATATTTAATGCCGGTGGCTTTAGAATGCTCTGTGGTTATTTAACTTTGGTCAAAGCCAGTCCGTGCGGCTGTTTGCTTTCGCTTCAGATGCCTTTTCAACAAGTATAAGGGGTCCTAATTAATTAATTACATGAGTGCTGTTGTGCCTCTAAACAGACTCTTCATCAACCCTTTTAAAGCCTCTTTAATTATCATCCATTTGATACTATAGTAATCACTCTTGACTTTGAACCTGCTAGCATTCCGAATAAGCTACAATAATACTTTGTGATTGATTTTAATGATTATTTTAAAGCCCATTCTCTATTAGTTCAAAGTTGATCGTATCATTATGCGGTGGCTTTAGAATGCTCATGTGTTATTTAACTTTGGTCATAAGCCAGTCCGTGCGGCTGTTTGCTTTCGCTTCAGATGCCTTTTCAACAAGTATAAGGGGTCCTAATTAATTAATTACATGAGTGCTGTTGTGCCTCTAAACAGACTCTTCATCAACCCTTTTAAAGCCTCTTTAATTATCTCCATTTCCTACATCACACTCTTCTTAACTCTCTTCCGTAACAAAAAAGATTATATTGTTTTTATTTTTCATTCATTTATTTCAAATTATTTCATTAGTAACACATATGTTCAGGCTGGGTTGTAACTCTGCTGTCCTCACTCAGAGAGATATAATTATGTAGGTCAATAGTACTTGGCTGACGATAGTCACTATAGATGTAACATAGTACAAAGTTCCTCGGAGTTTTAATTTTTTACCATATAAATTCATGTAGGTTAGGTTAGGCTGGGTTGTAGTGGATGTCCTAAGAGAGAATAAATGTAGGTCAAAGATTGGGCTTGTGATACCACACAATGAACATTCTACATTTATAATCCTAAATCTGCCTAACTCAATTTATTTAGAGTAGGGATCTTTAACGAGTCCTTGATATCGTACAGGCTCGAACCGACGGCTAAACGCCCTCTTGGAGGGGCAACCTCTCGCATGAATAAATTGAGGTTCAGAATGAGTATTGAACCCCGGATCTATCAGTCCAGAAAAAGAACACGTAAGCCGCTGAGATTCCTTGACCCCTTGAAAGATCTAAATCACAGTTCTAAATTTCTTATTGTGGTTAGGTGTTGATTTTGATTCATTTACTGTGGAATCCAGTTATATACATACAATGTTTTAAAGAAATCTATATTTAATTCATTCTGAACTTAATTTTCGTGAAATCTCATTCAATTTTCTGCTTGATACCTGTAGATCTTGAAGAAATAAGGTAACCATTCAACATTTTTTTAACTATGATAATTATTAGTTGCCATCAATTAAATAATTTTTGCACTAATAAAATTCCTGACTAATTACCCTATTCGAGATGTTTTTGTTGGGCACTCAAGGTCGAGAATATACGATGCATATAACATATTATGAGAAAATCAGAATAAGTTATGCATTTGAATTTGAGATTATGAGGCCAATACAGCTCCAGTTGGGAGTGACATCATCCCAGGTATGCGAGTATGTGTCTGAACGTTACCATGGCAATATCCCAGAGCATAACCCACATAAGTGGGTAGAGGCACTTACACTACATTTGTACCATCATTTTGCTATATACATGAAATACAGAGTAATAGAAGTATTACATGTGATTCACTGAATTTCCATTCGATAAATTTCATCTACTTTAAATTTCCTGTATTAGCAAGGTTTGTTTATGTTGTCTACCATAGTTTCAAACTTATTTGGCTTACTAAATTTAATTAATCTGGAATAAAATAACAGTTAAAACTTAAATTAGAGAGTTCTTCTTGAGCAGGTCACAAGTTCTTATGGTTAATGAATTCTACATTTCAACTATGTGTTTAGACATCAGATACCAGGTGCCTTCCTCTTCAAAGGCAGAAGCCCTGGTTTAAATCATCAAAATAAGCTTTATTCTATTTCCTATTTTTAAAATTTTGAACTTTAGACTTGTAAAAGAGGTGGAAGGTGAATGCAGATATTGAGTTTATTTTCTACAGGGTGACCTTCCTTGGAATCTGTTTTCAACCTTCCTACTGTAACTGTTCTAGTTGTCCTAATTTTACTCTTTTAATCAAGATCCAGTATTACATATAGTATCAATGTGTCAATCACTTTGTAAGGACCTAATGAACACCCAGTAAGGTCGAAAGGTTGTTTATTATAATAGTCTCTAATGTTAACTAATAGATGGTTGTTTAATCTGTTTTATATTTATGTCTACCCCAACACCCTTAGATTAAAGTGTGTTGGGATATGTGAAGTTCATGTTTCTGGACAAAATAGTTTGTAAATTACAACATACTCACCAAAAAATGGTACACAAACTCGACAGATTCAGCGAAAAGATAGTTAAGGCAGAAGCTGTTGCAAATTTTAATGGAATATACTTATGGCTTGTTTAATAATAAGATAAATTCCTAGGTTTCACTCTCTTCATCGTTATTTTTCTAGTTTTCTTACTTTTTTCTTCAGTTCTTTTTGGAATTGAGTATTATTTTGATACTCGTAAACTTTGTCCACAATCACTGAAAATTATTTATTTTTAAGTATACCTTAGATTATTATATGGTATTAGTGAAAGCTTTAAAAATACCACGAGCTGTCTGAGGAGAGACTTGGATAAAGATTATAATACACCGAGAAGTACAGTTGCTTTAAAAATGAATACAATATGATGCAGAGATCTAAAGCAACATTTTCAGAAAGAAGGGAATTGCTTTAATTGAATGAAACTTGAATCCATGACTAATCGGTGATTACTCATTATCAGTAATGGCCTACCCAACCGTATCGGTTACTAAATATTGATGCTGCCTTATTAGATAAAACATGACATATGTAGATACAAGCGTATTAAGTCTTCTGACTGCTTAGGTGCATATTAACCATCTTCATTTTATGTTTTGTTCTGCATTTTAACTAATATTTACATAACTTGGTAGGCAGTAGGACTCTGAGCAGGAGATGCCGGTGTTAATTAATGTTCTCAGTTTGAGTCTCATTTACATTTCTTCTGCTCGGATATGTGGCTCGAGAGTGTACTTTTAATATGATAATAAATTCAGTGCTTTAGCTAATTAAAATTGGTTGTTTTTTCTAGAGTGTTTTCTAATATTCGTAACCTTTTATTAATCTCCATGATTGTAGCATTAGTGTTTGAAAGTCATCATCTCTGTTTAGTTTGCATGTTGGTAGCATGTTCATGAGTTCACCTGCTCCCTGTCTTTCTCTGTCAGTGAGTTGATTCGTGTAATTAACTCTGTCATGTAGATTAACACTCCTCCTTTCCACAGGTGCTCTCAAGGACGGCAGTACCAATGTACTTAAGATCAAACAAAACAATCAGATGACTTCAAACACCAGTGTTATAAATAACTGTAAAAGTCATAAAGATAATCATAAAATACAAGCTCCTAATTAAAATTATATTCAACAAAATGAAATATATAATATGACTGTCTAGACAGGAACATTAGAGTAAAATATATAACTTTAAATTACATAAAACAAGACACAGAAAAAAGAATAAAAAGCACACTTACTAAATTCTAAACATTTCGAACTGTTGTTCGTCATCAGGAGATCATAACGATAATGAACAACTGTTCGAAATATTCATGATTTAGTAAGTGTGTATTTTATCTTGTTTCTGTGTTATGTTTTGTGTAATTTAAAGTTTTATAGTCCGTGTGGACCGTTTATTCAATTTAGTGGTATAATTTATAGTCATATCTCAGTTCACGAATGATTCAGAACTTGTACAATTCGGAATTTGAACCACCAATGGTAGATTTTTTCGTTTCGGTTGTCCTACAGATTTTGGTACACGAACACAGGCGAGATAAATCGTAGCCAGCAGAGATTTGAATTCTTTTAATGACTTTACCATTAGCCAGTTGCACAAAGTTCTGAAACAAGCCATATTAAATAAATTCTTTTCAAATAGGCAACAATCTTTCTCTTTCAAAGCAATAACCTTCCGCCCCTCGACAACCACGTTCATTATGCCATCTGCAGATCACCAGCAAGGTAAGAATATTCGTGTGTTTGTGATAAACTACGTCAATTTTGAAAATAAGCTGTGCTTAAACTCTGATGACCGACCTTATTTGTTTTCTTACCACTGTGCATTGTCTGAACTGAATAAATAATAAAATATATGAAATTTTATGGGGATCGAAACCAAGACCTTCACATTAGAGGTCCAACGCGCTATGATCTGCTCCAAAGAGACCTCCTTACAATAGGTTCCACAACCTGATATAAATAACATCTTATGTACTATAAAAACTAGAATTTTGGTTGGAATAATGAATCACCTCCCCTACTGGTCGGATTTGTTTCCATTTATTTATATTGTTTACCTTGACTTGAACATATTTTTTAAGAATTGAACTAAAATTGTTATTTAGAAGTTTATTAAAAAATGTGTAATTGTTCTAATGATTTAAGATAATATACTTGGAGAATAAAATTGTTAAAAGTAAAAAATTAACCCCCAAAAACACACATATTTTCTAGTGCGCTCCACGGTGCGATGAAAAGCTGTCGAACAAGTGTTTGACTAATGAAACAAATCAAGTTGGTTGTTAACGAGCTTATTACGTTTACGTATAGTAAAGCTGAGTTTAGGTCACTCCAAATTTTTTATCAAAGTTTTGATTCCTGTTCGAATTGAATATTTATTTATAAAGCATGACAGCGTCTCTCGGGTTAGCTTTGTTAATAATTGAATACCAAATTAAGCTTAGCTGAACGTAACACGACTATCACTGACAGTTGGCCAAGTTCACCAGGTCAGCGGTCAGCTAGTATTTTTTAAAAATGTCACTTTCTAGTCTTGGCACGGATTATATTTATTTACACTATTTTTAAAGAAAAACTCGTTTATCGGTTTTCGAACGCCCTTCTGGAAGAGATTAAGATCGATAGCCGAGGTATCACTGGTTCTTTACTGAATCTATAATGCAGAAGTTTTTGTACATAGTTCATTTTTAACTTCTAAGTTCGTTTAATGTTTCTCGTTGTAGTACTTGTGCTTGCAGCACGCTCTGGAGAATAAAAGCGTAACCTGTTATTACTTCCTGAGTGATAAGGAAAAGGATGACTGAAGATAGTAAATAAGTTTACTTCATCTCTTAACGTGGATATCATGCCACTGCCTTAATTTACCTAGAAAGCAACTGCAGTAAACTAGCATAACGATCCTAGTCATAGTTCTCTGTTTTATTTGAATAGCTGTCAGGAAAGTAATTTGAATATCCTTTCGTCTGAAATAATAAACCTCAGTATAGAGACTCGTACTGCATCAGCAGCGGCATAAGTTACCACTACTCAAAGTGAGAGCTGTCTAATTGAAATTGGTCATTAGAGGAAAAAAGATAGATATGCAGGGTTATTATGGAAAGTAACATAATCAGCTTCAGGTTAGCTCAGTGGATAACGTGTCGCCTCTGGGCTGGTAGTCCGGGGTTCGATTCCCACCTGGCCCTCGATTTATTCACGCAGGGAGGTGAATAAATCTCAGTGCGATAGTCCCTTGGAGAGGATGTTAAGCTGTCAGTTCCGAGCCTGTACGATGTCAGGTACTCGTTAAAGATCCCTACACGAAATACACTTGAGTTAAGCAAAATTTAGGACTCTCAATGTAGAATCATCGTTCAAACAAAAAGCCGGTAAACGGCTGACGTTATAACCCGCTAGGAGATCGGTTTAAACAATAAAAAAAAAAAGTAATCTGCTAGGGATCCAGGGTAGTCCAGTGACATATATGCTTGCCTCTAAATTGGTAGGTCCGGGGTTCAATAACTACTCTGGCCCTCGATTAATTCATGTGGAAGGTAAATAAATCTGAGTACGTCACTCCTCAGAGAGGACGTTAAGCCATCGGTGTCGGGCCTGTACAATGTCAGATACTCGTTAAAGATCCCTACCCTAAATACACTTGAGTTAGGTAAAATTTAGGACATTCAATGTAATAAAAAATCCATTGTGTGGTATCACAATGTTCGGTCTACGTGTGTTCTTTGTGGGACTCCCACTGCAATCTAAACTATGCAATCAGTTAGCAAATCATCGAAACAAATGTAAATTAATCAATGGATTCTAGGAAAATACATCAAAACTGTTAGCTCTGAAGACTGATATATTAAAAAAGTTTTATCCAAAATTCATTGGTGTGAATAACATTTGCCTCTTTTTTGTATTAATACTCCTCATATCATTCATCAAATTACATTTATCATTCATAAAGCTACATACATCGAAAATAATACACATTTTATTTGTTTAAATAAATGTAATTAGGTGTAATCAACATCTATTTAATAGCTGGTATTGAAAAAATGTATTGGTTATAAGAAAAGACGAAGGGTCCTGTTTTGATTGATTAGGTGATTATATGTTGAATAACATTTGTGTAAAGACTGAAGTGAGCGTAATGTGATTTAGCAACTGTGCTAATACGGACAGTAGCTGCTAATCGATAGCAAACCATTCTGCTAAGCCAAACATAAATACTATCACCTGTTTACCCCAACTCAGTTCGTCTATTTATTTGCATAACTCCGCGGTGGATCAAACTATAATGGAAAACCATGACTGCTTCATTATCATAACTACCAACAACCAAACTCAAGAATTTGTTATTTAGAAATAGTTTTAACACAATTTTTTTTTATAATTTTGAATGGCAATTGTTAAGCATAAACTCTGTGTTTAGGTTTGTGGGAGAAATGTCCTATTAAAAAAATTCAAGCTTCATTAGTTGTACTTATTCGTCGTATTATGTTTTTAGAACATACATTTTTTTCACTTTTCCATCATGAATTCTTCGTGTCATGGAAACACCTTTTCATTCTTATCGTTGGTAATAAAAGTGCAAATATAGCAAATTCACTATGCGATCATTCATTGTGTGGAATTTACCAATGATTAGAATGAGGAAAATAACAAAAGATTTCATCCAACATCAAGGCGTTTCGAACAATTAGTGTTCGCCCTCAGGTTAAAACTACAGTATGAAATATAAACAAAAATGTGAATGTGAATGCATAAAACTTCAACTAAAAAGAGTTACACAAATGCATCAGTAAGGCAATGTAGAGTAGGGGGCCGTAGGACACTGAAGGAATCCTTCCCGTTCTCATATACTCTGTTTCCCTTATCATGACCCTTGAAAACTTCACATCATCTTACTGAGGCTGTTATGTAACTCATTTCAACTTATACTGAAGTGGAGTTTTTCTGCATTCAGTTTCACAGTTTCTATTCATATTTTTATGTTGTAGATGTAACCTGAAGATGAATACTAAGTGTTGGAAACCCGTTGACGTTATATAAAACGTTTGTTTGTAGACAGTGTTTATCGTAACAATTAAATAGCATCAACGTTCCTTTTATGATTTGCAGAGAGACCGCATATCTTACAATTAGTTAATTTCAATTTAAGACCAACTGATGTAAAATTATATTCGTTCAATAAATAAATTAAATGTATTAGAGTGACCATGATTATATTTGTCTAATTTTATTTTTAAAACATTGTCTTCAAATGTTCTTATTTGAAGATATTAATCAACCTCTACTAATTTCAGAGTTAATTTCACTTTCAAAGGTAGCATCCATAGTACTAAATTCAAAGTTAGCATCCATAGTACTAAATTTGCATTTCGCTTTCAAAGTTAGCATCCAATTATAGTATCCAAAAATCTTCCATTTATAGTAACTACTGATTAATTCCTAAATTTATGATAAATGGTTCATAATTTCCTTGTTTATTTACCTATTCATTGCTACGAATTTCGAAAAAGGACTGATAAAACGTACTCAGGTATCTACAGAACTGAAGGAAAATGCCCTTCAGGTGTCTGGTCTGTATTATGAATACAGACTAATTATGAATGAATGACTAATTATGAACAGAATCATAAATATTTCAGAAATTATTAGAGACATGCTTAGTTGAGTTTACCTTTTGGTACTATAAGATATAACGGTCCATGATATATGTTGACTCGACAATGTGCCAACTTATATACGAATGGCAAAGTTACTGTAAAAATATCATTTTTATATATCATAATAGTATTAATATCAAAAATTCTTTGTATCACAGAGGTGGTTTTAAGGATTAAAGGAGAACGTACAATCTTACCTCATAAATCTCCTGTCCACTCGGTTTTGGAATTTTTCCACATTCTCAGAGCGTTTTCAATAAAGTGAGTATTTTAATCAAGTTATTCTATTATTTTTATTCAAGTAACTTATCTATCGATTTTTTTATTCAATTGCCTATTCAATAACATATTTGACCAATTATTGTACAAATGTAATTCGTTTTTTCCTTATTCATTACTTTTCAGATGTATTTGATTCAGTTTTGGTTTTTATAGTCTGTTATCGGTGTTCTTGTCTGAGTCTTCGTACTTTCACTTACACTATAAAGTACTGAGACCGACAATGATGGAAACTTTAGAAAAATTAAAACAAGATCTGTATAAACTAACAAACAAAACAGGACGACAAATTAAGGCACTAACATATTGACGTCAGGAAAGGCACGTTTTATCTTGGTTTTTATGACAACTACTTTATGCAGAAAGTAGTTCTATTTCTAATAGTGGATAATTTGTTGCAGAAATAGAACGATTTCAAAACCGGTTGAACAGGAAAGAAGATCTAGATAATAAGATAGTTTATGTGTCATACACCGCACTGGCATTCTTTACTGAATTGACCTTAATATATTGTATTTATAAATTATAGTTTATTGCATTGTCTACTAAGATAAATGAAAAGTGAATTAATGCTAGTAGGTGCTTACTCCGAAAGCCTACTCTGGCAGTCCAAGGCTGAGAGCCGGGCTGAGGAAACTGGGCGGAGTAGGACCAGAAGGAGGCGGTGTAGGTGACTCCGCAGGAGGTGTTGGTGAGAGACGGTCTCTGCGGACAGTGCTGGGGGCAGCACACCATCGGCTCTGACCGTATGTAGCCGCAGGTCAGTTCTCTCAACCTGCACAATCAACCATGACATCATCCATCTTTATATTAGTTACCTATTGCTTTAGATGTTTTAAAAAAAAACCTACAAAAATAATTTTTATTATTTGTGCTCGCATGTTTTATGATTTTTTTAAAGGTAAAGATAAAATCGGATACTCTTTCAAATATCGAATTGTATTTTGGTGAAGGTGAAGATGAGTGTGATTTCAATGTGAAAATGAGAAATCCACAAAGAGATGAGGAAAAGAATCGAAAGTCACGGCATGAATTACTCGTACTTCTCAAATCAATCTTCTTTTATTATATATATCAATGAAGAATACTCATTATTAGTCATATATTCAAGTTTCGTTCAATGAATTTCTTCTTTTCAAAAGATTTTTCTCCAGATTTCTCCATCATTATACTGTAATCATACATAAAGCAACGGTAATCTCTATCACATTTCTTCAACATATTACTATCATACATAAAGCAACGGTAATCTCTATCACATTTCTTCAACATATTATATTCATACCATTCATAAAGGAACCGTAATGTATATGACATTTCTCCAACATATATAGTGTTGATGCATAAAGCAACCGTAATTCTTTATATGTAGTATACTTTGTAGCCAATTCTTCTAAGGTGGGTCGTCGGATTTCTACGAGCCCCACTAGGAGGATATTATTATATTCATGTAATTATTGAACAAAATCATTATTAGTAACCCTTAATTCAATACGTTATCAACATGTAAGGTGGATTTAAAGTAGTTAAATATATTATCAATTTTTTTTAATTGTGATTTCAACGAGTTTATAAAAAAAGTCAATAAGAACATAGCAAATTTAATAACAAGAACTATTTTTATAAATTTTGTTTCGAGTGCAATTTTCATTTCAAGAATTTATTCTCAATTTAATTTTTTTACAATGTAATGTAAATTATCTCAATATATATGTTTTTTAATCATCCCTTAATGATAATTCATTCTATTAATTATAGACTATTGATTGTTAACCTAATTTCTAAAAGAAATTCCATTATACCTTGTTTATCTATTCCAGCTTCGAGAGGTTTTAATAAATTAAATGTAAAAAATCGAACTATTAGCATCAAGAGGATTTTAAAGCAACCATTTTTAGTGTTACACTGTCTCTCACAATAATTTAACATTAATGACATTTCATATCCCGTTATTCATGTTGACTTCATGATAAACTAAAGAAAGAGTTCAAAATTTTTAAAATGTCTATAAGGATTTGAAAAAGTAGTCCCTATTTGGATATATAATACAATAAAGTACATTGTAGGGAAAAAGCTGATAAAATAGTATCTGCAGATACAAGTTTAATAGTCTAAACATGTAGTGTTCTTCTTCAACATAAAACTAAATAACTACAATTACATCAGATTGTTATCAACTCTGATTATTAATTTTATAATATACTTAATAGTATATTATAAAATAATAATACAAAAAACTAAAAAAACAGAGAAATAAATTATTATTATTATTATTTGAGGGTGACTATACCACTATGTCTTAAAAAATTAAGACAGTTAGCTTCAACGCCTCCAAGAAGCTCAGCAGTTTTGCAGGGTCCAGCAGTAAAAGTTTTCCTAAGGTTTTGTTGAGTGTCCCGAAGCACCTACGTCTGTGCAGCAAAGTTACCTGACAGTCAACCAGCAGGTGTAACGGTGTTTCTTCCCCTTTTTTGCAGAATTTGCACAAACCATCATTGATAATGCCTATTCAGGCTCCCTATATTTCGGGAGAAAGGACTTCCTTTCTCCATCTTTGGGACAGTCTTCTTTGGGTCCTTGGGTGCACTTGTCTGAGGTTGGCTCCCACTTGTTAGCACTCTGCAAATCCGGAGGCTGGTCTCCAAGGCATACATACCCCAGATTCAAAGTATGTGGTACAACTAACTGGACATAGGACGGAAGATAGTGTGGGTGGGGCTACGGAATGTACATCTGTTTTATATTGAAAGCAGGTACATTTCTTTGCTATTTTTGTTTTCTCAAAAGGTTAGGCAAAGGCCCTTACTTTAACTATATAAGTGCAGAAAATAAACCATAAGAAAATACCAACGAAAAATGATAGAAATGAAGAGAAAGACATTTTTTTACATGAATAAATCAGGAAAAGTTGTGCAGTTAGGGATTTACTCATTGAGGTAAACGAGAATTACCGCACAATGTTTAGATTATTAAACTTGTATATGTGGAGACCATTCCATTAGTTTTTTACCCTGCAATGAGTAAATACCACATAATAACTGATTACACTACTTCTAACCACCTCTAATCACCTCTAACTATCTCCAAAAACCTTTAGTTACCTGAGAACTATAAAGTACTTTTTGCTATCAGAAGTTGTTGTAGAAAAATAAACTTTAACTATATTAATACGACATTATATTACTTCAGCATTAAACACAACTTTAATAAACATCTGTAATATGGTGTGACTTCTAGAACTATAAAACTATCTAGATAAATAAACCTACACACCCACACCAGACACTGACTCATGTATTCAAGAACTTTGTTTTAGTTTAGTAATATTAGTTAAATATTACCACTAATCTCATTACCAGCAAATACAAAAGAGCTAATCATATTGATTTTGTTTTCTTTGTGATTTTTTTCCTTACTGTATGTAAAGAATATGAAAAAAATCAATCTCAACATCTTGAGAGATTTACATGCCTTAGTGTCCCCAAAGTCATTTTAATTTACTATAAGTATAGATTCGATTTTAAACTGTTGACGGATTTACGCATTGAGGTCCTTAAACACTATTTGTTGACGTTTTTTGATAATGTCTGAGTGTCTGCGTGCGCGCGTGTGTTTGGGCTGGTCGTTGTAGTGGTGGGTATATATCACAATATTAGTTTGCCCGCTACGAGCTACACCAGTGGATCGATCAAATTCATATTTTACACAAAAATGACCTTGTAGCATAGATGCACATTATTGTTTTTGAACAATATTGCCTAATGGTAAAGTTACTTTTGTGGCTAAAATGTGCTTTTAGACATTTTCTCTCCTAAACTATCTCTAGAGGAGGGTTGGATTCTCAACCGATTTTGGACCATGCCCCATCGAGGAGTTTCTAAAATCCTGACCCCCCCCCCCCCATCAGTGATTTTTAATTTTGGTTATTTAAAATTTTACTGTTTTTAATGTGAAGGAAGCTTAACACTAGAAAAGTTATACTACATTTATAAGTAGGTTAGGTTAGGTTGCAGTGGCAGCCCCACAAGGGAACACATGTAGGTCGGCCATTGGCCATTTGTGATACCACACAATGAACATTGATTCTACAGTGGGAGAATGATTGATTGTACCTGGAGAATGATAGATTGATTCTACCTGGCATCGTACAGGCTCGGGAAAGATGGTTTCACGTTCTTCTCCGAGGAACTACGTGCTCAGATTTATTCACCTCCCGCGTGAATAAATCGAGGGCAGGCGGTAATTGAACCAGATCCTATCAGTTCAGAGTTGAGTACGTTAACCAAGATTTATAACTAAAGACCACAGTGTCATTTTCGACACCAAGCATATTTTTTTTAAATTTCCATTGTATAATAAGATTTTTTTGTTTCTAATAATCAACTTAAAACCTAAATTTGATAAAATATTATAGACCATCAAATATATATACATACACGTATAATACAAAACTTAACTTATTTTCTTGAAAGAAAAAATAAATAAAAGAACACCAAAATGTTTATTGATGGAAATGCATACGTTTCAGCAATGTTTTACAGTGACAAGTTACAAAATAATTCAATGTTAATGACTCATTTTCGAATCACCCGTAGTCTTCGGTTTGGTCTGCACCCCACGTTGGGACTGACGGCTCTAGAGTGTTAGATATCTTTTGGGATTGTTATGAAACCGATAGCAGGATATGCTGAAAAAACTTCTGATTTTTTCGATTAACCGTAAAGGTATGTATTGTAGAAAAAGTAAACATTTTATTTACTATCGATTTTGAAAGTTTATTGGTAGGATACAGGTCATATTTTTTGACGATCCTAATAAAATTATAACACCAAAAATAACACTTTTTTCTAACGAAGAGTTGAATACTTTTTCTTTAAAATTACAGTTTATTAAATGGGTGTTATTTATTGTACATTTCATGATTGCAAGAAACTTTTTTTTTTAGACTGAACGGTTAACTGCAGAAGAATGAAATTTGACAAAAAATCAACGAAAAATTATCATGTTGAGACAAAAATTTTTAAAAAATTCTGTTTAATCCAAAAGCCAGAATAGCCATGAACACTGTAAACTCAATTTGGAATGAAGGATAACCTGCTATCTTGTGGGATGTTGGATTGTTTTCATTGACTCTGAAATTTGTTAACAGAATTCACTTAAACGTCATTCTTGTTTAAAGGAGTTACAGATTGTTAAAATGATATGTGAGAACAGCAAAATTCTAAAAACTGTAAAAGCAAATCAACCATTTATTTCATTATGTTTTTCGTTTGATAGATGGCTGTCTAGTGATAGTGTAATCAACCTACATATTGCACCGTATTTCACGTCAGATATATTGATGTGATGTGTTTAAAAGCTCCATTGTTTCTGGGTAATACTGATGCATGCGGAAAAGCATTTTCGTTTTTTATGACAAAGTGGTTGTAATTTTAAGCCATTCTCCAGTGATTCTAGAAACTAAGAATTTCGTATTTTCTTAATATTTCATTACCTTAAAATATTAAATGAGTATTATTACATTAAAAATGACAGCTATTATATTCAAATATTAAATATAACCATTTTAATGCAAGAATAAATACTGGAAGCATAGGATCTACTATAAAAGAAATAGTGACCACTAATGGATGTTCTCAGGAACGTTATCTCCCTATGGCGTTGATTAATTGTGGATGACTTAGTAGATAACAAAGTTATTATGCTATGGGAAAAATTCAAAAAAGTCTGATTTCTGTATAAGGCATTATAGCTCCAAAAACGGAAAACTCAACTTGGAATAACGGATAACCCACTGTACTGGTTGAGAATTTGTTTTGTCTCAACTAGTCAAACAGTATTGTTATTTAAATGATATTTGAATGAGTTCATGTGATCATTCCATGATCACATCATTATAGCGATAGCTATAAACTCTAAACACTCATTACTTCATAGCATTTACTCATTACTGCAAATTATAGAAAAGCTATCCAGATAAAATTGTTTTATCATCAAATTAACAAATGTCGACTACATTCAGATGTAATTATCAAAACCATAAAAGAAAACGCCAAACACCCGTATAGTTTATGATGTTTCCTAAAGAATGAAGGATCTTTAGGCAAAGTAATGTAATAAATCTACATGTTGTACCCCTTAACATATCTGATTCTAGGACATACAGTTCTTGGTGCGTATTATATTGTGTTTGGGTAATATTAGAATATGGGAAAGATACTTTTTTGTTCTTTTTCTTTTTTTTTTGCTACATTTACGGTGATTGAAAGATTTCTCAACATAAGTTACTATCTCAATACGAATATTTCATTGGCTTATTGAAATAATAATATTACACTAGTATAAAACAATTATTAGGTTTTACCTATAGTAATCTGAGAAGGTTTTGGTCCATAAGAATCTTGCAATCGATGACATCAGATAGCCATCAGATAGGTAAATTAGGAGAATCATTTTAGGTACCGTGGACAGTTCAAAGCCTTCATTATTTAAATAAATTTGGTTATTTAGTAAGTTTGTAACATGTTTTAATTTTTATCATGGATAAACCTGAAGGAGAAGAGGATGCAGTCGACATTCGTTGATTTGATGATAAAACAATTTTATGTGGGAGTTTTCCTATAATTTGCAGTAATGAGTAAATGCTATAAAGTAATGAGTGTTTAGAGTTTACAGGTATCACTATAATGATGATTTGAACGATAGAATTATTAAGATCTGAATAACGAGTGGTAGATATTGGCACACATGTAGTAGTCGAGGTGTATTGTACCAAAGCAATAAAGACCGGAGTCAAACAAAATATATCTGTAGAAGAGAGCGAGAGATATATCGTGTTGTGGAAAACTGTTGAGATAAATAGGGGTGTTATTTAGAGTGTAGAAGTGACGGGCTGGGTGCGTCTCGCTATATAGAGGGTGGTGCGCGGGTGACAAACACACACTCCTTGGCCTGCCTGATATTGGCCTTTAGGCTTTATTTATTGGGTGCTGTTAAGGTCTTCCACTCCGCTATAGTTAAAATACACCTTCTCCTAGCATCGTTAACAAACTGCCTAGACAGAGTCTATTACGATACCCCCCACCCCTGGCCTTCCTCCTTAATGGTAATTTACCAACTTGCTCGCCAAAATTCCATTTAATAAATAGACCTTCACTAAGAGACTACTTATACTTGATATCATTAATGCACCTCCAGAAAACGTCTGCTTTATGTTCACAATAATCTTAAAGGGACCTTCCACATGGGAGCCACAAGCATAAAACAAGTTACTTCTCTGCTTAAGTAGACCATCAATTTTAAACTATTCTGCGGTAAATGGTGAGCCTTCAGTTGTAACATTTTCACCTAATAGAAGCTTCTCTCCAACCACCCTAAGCGCCATTTAAATTAAGACTTTATGGGGTCTCTAATATAAATTACAAACGCTTGAACTTTGCATTACGGGAACAATGCGTCATTTAGGTTAAAAGATGCTTAAATTTGTTAAAATAATGGAGATCAAAGTTTATATTCTACCACTTAATCTACTTCATTCATCTTAACCCACTTTACGATGAGTCATATTTATTATATGTGACTCGATTGGCCATAACTGCTGGTATGGTTAAATCCGTCAGCTTATTGATTCTGTTCAAGGGCACAAATCAATTTTTATTATACCTTCAGAATTGCCTAATTAGGGTCAGATTTCCTGATAATGTCCAGCATTAAATTAAAGAAACAACAGAATCTCTTTCAACAGACCAACATTTTTGAACTTTTTTTTTTATTCTACGGGGTCTATATAAAGTTTAGGCACCTAGAGGATTTTACACTTCCATTTATTTGTATTTTTTCTCCTCAGAATGAAGATGGCGCTATCTAAAAAAGAAAGAAAATATGCTCTCATCACCTCAAAACACCTTTTTCTTTACACTTCTGGACCAATTACTCAACAGCAGTAAAACAAATACTCAGCCAATATCAATGTCAAAAGTTAAATTCTTCCACAATTTTATGATCCAAATTTGTCTTCCAAAATTTTGCACGAGCCTGACTTTATGAACACCCTAGTCAGGTTGTTACTACTCCGCAAACAATTGTTTAAAACAAATTTTTTTTTCTTTTATTAGCATTACTGGGCAGTTTAAATATAATTCATTCTATCTAAATATCTGTTAACTAATCAATGATTGATTACATTAATAGTTAAGTATATTCATAATTGTTTGTTACACCAGGAATTAAATTATTAATTAGTCAAGTGAAGACTCATTTAAATGTAAACTTTTTATTAAAACATCTTCATCTTATCTTCCCCTTGCTGATAAGGTATAATAGAAGGTCATATTGTACAATCTCTATCAGTGTGACTACTTCTCGTTTCTTTAAAGGCCTGATGTTATTTCACTTCCGCTTTGTAAAAGACCTCATCATCAGCTTTTTTCAACTAAATTTCACCAGATAAGGAAAACGAATTTACTTAAACAAGGAAATGAAGTCGCTGCTACGTGTCCTTATTCGAGTGCCTACAGTGCTTCAAATTTCCATTACAAGGCTTAATAATTGTACTCTGCTTGAACTCATTTACTATTATGAATAAAATTTATTGTAAAGAATAAACAGTTAATAATTCATACTATATTAAGACTTTAAAAGTTTACAGATAAATCAATATAAATGAATTATTGCATATAATACTGGAATGTTTGTTAAGCCCAATATTTTTGTATAATTTAAATAATGCATTGATTATTTCACAAATATCAATAGTAAAAATGACGAATTCTGTTTGAACGTTTTCTTATTTTGAACCATAAATAAATACGGCAGTTCATTTATACTGGTATAAATAAGAGTATATTTGTTTATGTTCTATATTGTCCCTGGTAATATTACCCACTCAAGTTCGACTTATGTTCCTCTTTGTATTACTGCTGATTCATACAAGATAACATTTTAATGTTTAGTTTTCCTGACATAGTGAAAAAAATCTTTTTAAAATATGTTTCACATATTCAACATTATGCGATCATATGGATCATATTTTCAATGAAACTTATACTTTACATCTAAAGGTAAAGTTAGAAACGAGCTATAAAAAATTATATGAAGTTAATGCAAAAAAAAACATATTTTAAGGTTATTTATATATCAACCTAAGAGTACATAAGTATATGGCAGAGAGAAGCTACAATACCAGTGGGTGGAACTGGAAACACAAAACAACAACAAAGAAAAGGAAAAAAATATTCCCATTTCATTACACATCTGTCAATATAAAATTATGCATTCCAATCTCCAAACCACATCACCTTGTTTCAATATGATATCCACCAATACTGTCAGTAGTATCCTTACATTCAGACCTCTTTCTTATCAAAAATTAGGATATTCATTAATCTTTGAGGTGAGAATCCATCAAAAACAGAGCATGAAACTTACAACTTATGAAGATAAAACCTCCCTCTTGTCGATATCTCCTTTTCATGAATGATTTGATTAGTAATGCATTATATTTATTGATTTTGAATCATGTCAAATTTTCTTAACAGAAAAGTCGGTATTATGGTGTTATGACTGGGGTGAATGCCAAGAGATAGCCGTAAAGCACCGACTTTTCAATGGGATTTATGAGTTGTTGGATAATGGAATGTGTTCTGAAGTGATTGTCAGGAGTTCTAAAGAAGGAGTACATAGTAAAGGCGGAATGAGATTGTGCCTGAGCATAAAGACAGCTATGACTTCGAACATGTAGCTCTGACCACCAGCCACTATTGTGCTCGGCGAGTATCCGTTCAGAGAATTCAAGTTGCTTTCAACAAGCAGTGGGTCGTAAAGAATTGTACCAATAATGTTTGTCTTCCAACAGAGAAGCCAAGTACAAATTCAACAGTTTTGTCGAGGCACAAACAATTAATTCATATAAATTTTTAAATCAACCTTACGTTTATATAATTCTGTTATAATTTTGTTATAATATAACTTTTTTTATTTAAACTTATTATTTATGTTCAATATAAAATACTATCGAATTTTTAAATTAAACTATTCTCTAACAGAAGTTATATATTGGAGTACAGTCAAAATCATGTGGATCAAACTTAATCACTACACAAATTTGTCCCAGTTTATCAAAAATCAACTATCTCATCATAGTTAGGGCCTATTAAGCGCAAAAAAATATAAATAATAATAATAATAATGTTAACCATTTATTGTTTGCAATAAATCAGTAGAAGTGTTGTTCCTTAAAAAGTATATATTAAACTAAAAGTAAAAATCTGGAGTGACCTACACTCAACTTTACTATAAGTAAATATAATAGCAAACTCGTTGAGAATCAGTTGAGTCTTATTTGTTTATTTATCTTAGAATACTACACCACCGATACAGTTCATAGCATTGGTTTTATTACAGTAATAGACAAACTCTTTCAAAAATTGCAACAATGCAGTAGACAAAACTTTAGAATTGCCTGCATCTTATGTCGGTAATTTTAAGAAGAGCAGATCTTGAACGAGCATGTAAAACAGTAGTAAAACGATAGACAGCTTTTAATCTTTAGGACCTAGGTTCACATCAGAGTAAATTTGACGTCACTATTTTCAAACAATAAAAGTCACTGAAAAGTGGAACTACTGACATGAGGCTATTTCCAACAAGCAGAAATCATAATTTTTTTGTTTTCTCAACTTTTTTTTATTATAAATGAAACACTGTTGATAAAAAATGTTCAATTGTAAGAAAAGTATTTTGTAAAACTTTAACATTTGCTCAGTGGAGGAAAAGAGAATTTTAAAGGAGAAAGGCAAATATTGAAATATATAAGGGGATCTAGAATAAGAAGTGTTTTTAAGATAACTGCTGGCAACATTCCCGGTGTTCAAACTTCATCTTAGACTAGATAAGTTCTTGTTTGAAATACTAATATTCCTGTTCCACTAGATTTTGTCAGAATCATTGAAGAATTGCTATAAGATATGCAAAGCTTCTATTTTACAATAATATTGATATTCATATACAAAAAAAATGAAAAAAAATAGTTGTGCAATGTTTCAGATAAGATAGTAAATTCAAAGGACCTGTAATGATGATTTGGCATCTTGAATTGTGCGGCACGATTCTGCTATTCATGAAGAAAAGTTAAGAACTTTATGAGGTGTAATAATTAAGTGTTTTCGGTGGAAATGTTTTCCCTTTACCCGGTCGAGGTACTTTGTAAAATTTATTTCCCTTTCACTTTAATTTTATATCCCATTGATTATAACCCTTTCTTATTCTGTGTACCATTTAGAGCATCAAATTGAATCTTGCATTGAGTAAAAGATTTTGTAGTTATATTCAATATAATATGTATTCCACAATAATATTAAATAAAGCGTACCATAATTCTTAAAATGAAATATCTACTGTTGATAGACCATAATGGTAATTTATAAGTATCCATTTAATTTTCACTGTTAATTAAATAACTGTTTGAGCCTATCAACATTTATAAAATACATTCGATATAAAATATCAAAAAAAGATCTAAGTTCGATTAATCATAGAAGTGATATTACTAATTTAAGTAATATTTATTCTGAGTGTTGTGTTGAGTTTTAGTGAAATTTGATTTATTCAGTTCCCTTGAGTGAACAGTGTTGAGGTTATTTGTAATGTTATCTTATTAGTCTAGTCGAAGGTTTTGTCCGGTTAAGATTGTTGTTCCTTTAAATAATGTAAATTTCTATATCTTAGTTAAAAAATTCTTACTTCTGTAAGTAATATTGTTTTATGTATCTCTGAAATATTTCTGATTGTAATATTCATAAGTTGTAACAATCCATTTTCATATTGTGTATATGTTTGATGTTGATATGTGATTTCTTACTATCCTTTGTTTGTAGGCCTATGAAAAAGTTTTAAATAAAACCGAAACGTTGGCAGCGAGAGTTTGATTTTTTTATCCTGAAAAATTGACCGAACCCCGATTAGAGAACACACCTTATATATTATATATATATATATATATATATATTTATATATATATTATATATATATATATATATATATATATATGATCAAACCACAATAAGAAAATGAGAAAACAAGACTTAGATCTTTCAACCGTAACAAGCGGTCTGTGACTTGTTACCCTGACGAAGACCGCTGATTTTCTTATTGTGGTTTGATCATTGATTGTTATTTCACGTGTTTATGTGAAATCGTTATATATAAGTTACGCGTGTCCGGAGAATAAAAGGGTTTTTAAAAAATAAAGAAATTTAATAAAACTAGCTCGCACGTGATTGAAGACAAGAATCGAGTTTATTAGTCAGCTCCTTCTATTTATAGGAGAGGCAATGTTGATACGGACTTCAACCCTCTAGTCTCTCGCGGGCCGGCATTACTGCCCCCTCCCAGTCCTTATCAACAATGCTCTCCGCACAAGTGACTGAGTTATATAACAAAACAAACATGACTCTAAACATAAGAAATGAATATAATGCTTTAACGTTCAAAACAAACAACAAAAAAAAAAAAATAAAACAACATCCACACAAGTAACTGAATTAACATTATTTAAAGAAATTACCGAAATAACAAAAAGATGAACTTCTATGATTATTTGTACAAAACAAAAATAACAAAGGTAAACACACATAACTACACTATATCGTTCGCACCATTGGTGGGACTTTCCTTCTCACCCGTCGAAGTTCGTGAAAATGAACAATCTCTTGTTTCAGGGTGTCCGCTCCTATTCTCCATATCCGTGCTCTGTACCGTGGTAACGTTGCGAGTACTTCGTATGGTCCCACGTATCTTGGGTCTGATTTTCTTCTCTTCTGCCTATTCAGTTTATATACGAAGTCCCCTTCTTGTATCAACCCTACTGCTTCTTCTGCTTTCTTTTGATTATATTGCTTGGTCCATCTTTCTTTTGCTGCTTTGACTCTATTATGTAACCTTTGTGGATCCACTTCCTTTTTCCGCAATTCAAATGGTGTTGCCTCTGTGGTCGAGTGAATACTACTGTTGTATGCTAGGACCGCCCTGGCCATTGCCACATGACCCTTTATGTTTTTTGCATCAGCCAATAACTGCAAGTGTTCCGTTAGAGTGTTATGTAATCTCTCTATTGCTCCGTGAGACCTTGGATGACCCGGTGTACACCAATGGGGGTTTATATTGAATTCTTTTAAAAGGGTTTTTATTTTAACATTGTTGAACTCTCGCCCTCTGTCCATATAGATCGTTCTCGGGCAGTCAAACGTGGCCAAATACGAAAGCAATGCCTCTTCTGTACTTTCACTTGATTTACTTGTTAGTGGCCATGCTGAGGCTAACTTCGTTAGTCTATCTATTGTTGTTAAATATTTGTTTCCCTCGTATGTAAATATATCGATCTCTAGCTCCTCAAAGGGTCCCTCGGGCGTCTGACTTTGTAATAATGGAGGTACAAGTGGTACTCTTTCATACTTCCTCCTTTTGCATATTTCACAGTCCTTTAGCACTTGGGCTATCCTCTTGCCCATTTGGAGCCAGTAATGCGACCTCTGTAGATGTTTAAGGGTCTCTGTGACACCACGATGGTTGGTTTTTCCCCTGTGATAATTTAGGATGACCTCTTTCTGCTGCTCTTCGTCTTCTACCGTTTCTACCTGGTTCTTGCAGATTATGAAATGAGCTCCTTGTCTCAGCTCTCTTTCCTGAATTAGTCGTAGTATTCTACCTTCAAGTTCTCGAGATTCTATAAAGAAATGGTACACCTTTCCTGGCACTGTTAGTTGGTTTATGACTGTACTTAGTTGTTCGTTATTCGCTCTCGTTCCTCCTGTAATAATATTTATTTTTAAGTGGCCATATTTATGCAATCGGGTGCTTACTACTTCTTCCGTGTCGCTTTTTATAATTATTTGATTTCTCTTGTTGTTTATTATATCCTGGCTAATCTCAGCCTCTGGTCTATTTCGTTGTTCATGGTCTTCATCTGCGTCTGGTGTCCAGTTTGCGAAGAACTCTCGCACGTCCCTGGAGGTACTTGGCTCACTCGTACTTCTTCTCGTAATGACATTGACGTTTCTGGACAAACAGTCGGCTACTTGATTATCAACGCCCTTTACGTGCTGGACCTGAAGTTGTATGCAGCTATCCTTTCTTTCCACTTTGCTATCCGGGCTGACGTCTCCTTTAAATTCCCGATCCACATTAGGGGCCTATGATCTGTTCTAATAGTGAACTCAGCCGCAAAAAGGTAGGGTCGGAAATGTTCTACAGTCCACACTATGCCTAACATTTCCCTTTCTATCGTGCTATACCTTTTTTCTGCTGGTGATAATTTTCTGCTGGCGTAGGCTATTGGTCGCTCTCCCTGGATAGTTTCCTGCATCAAGACTCCCCCGATAGCTTCTTGACTGGCATCTGTCATTACAATGAATGGCTTGTTTAGGTTAGGGAATTGGAGCAACAGCGGGCCCCGCAACGCCTTCTTACACTGCTCCACTGCTTCTCTTAGATCTTCTGTTTGTATAAACTTCTTTCCTTTCTTTAAACTGTCCGTCAAGGGATTCGTGATTGCTGCAAAGTCCTTTACGTACCTTCTATAGAAACCTATCATACCTAGAAAAGCCCTGATGTCTTTGGGTCCCTTTGGATAGGGTAATCGGTCTATTGCTTCAACCTTCTTAGGGTCGGGTCTTACTCCTTCACCTGAGATAAGGTGCCCCATAAACCTAACCTCTTTTTGATATAAGCGGGTTTTATCCATCGCTACCTTTAAACCAAAGTCCCTTATTCTTTTCAGCACCCTTGTAACATGTTCCTTATGCTCTTCTATTGACTTACTGAACACTATGATGTCATCCATGTAGATTTGCGTAAAGTCTTCTCCCAGTCCTTCAAGCAGTTCATCCATGAGGCGTTGGAACGTGGAAGGCGCATTCTTTAGGCCAAAGGGCATCCTCAAAAATTCGAAGTGGCCTCTATCGAACGTAAAGGCCGTCTTCTCGACATCTCTCGGGTGCATCCTAATCTGGTGATACCCGGCCTTGAGGTCGAAGGTACTGAATACAGTTGCTCCTGCCATATGGTCGAGGATGTCTTCTATCCTTGGCAGAGGGTATCTTTCAAGCTTAGTGTACTTATTTAGTTCTCTAAAATCTACTACCAACGGTATTTAGGGGGTTTACCCTCCTCGACCTTTTTCGGGACCAGCCAAATAGGGCTCGAAAATTGCGACTTAGACCTCTGTATTATGCCTTGGTCCAGCATTTCCTTTATTTGCTCCTGCATTATCTTTTTCAATTGGTGTGGGTACCTTCTAGGTTTCACGTAAACAACTGTACCTTCAGGGAGTTCTATTTGGTGTTTGACCCTACCTGTAGCTGATAACCTCTGTCCTTCACTATAGAATACTTTTTCAAACTCCTTCATTAATTCACTCACCTGATGTTCTCCAGGTATCACTTTTCCACAGTTTACTGTTATTCTCTTCCCTGGTTTTAACTCTCCCTTCCACGAAGTATTTCCTTTTACCTAGCTTAATATCCCATTTCCCTTTTTTACACTCAGGTTTTGCATTGATTCTCTCCAAAAAATCGCACCCCAAAATAACTCCATATTTCTGGGTCTCTAAGTGGGTCACATGCACTTTCATCTCCAGGGTCTCTCCTATTAATTCTCCCATCTCTACCTGTAATTCGCCTAACAAGCTTTTCCTCCCTGCCATGGTGATCAAGGTGCAGTTGCACGGTGTCAGCCCTGAATAATTGTCCATCCTTTTTGCCACTTCATTGTCCATAATTGTGCTATCTGACCCTGTATCTACCAAACACTTAGTCTTCCATTTGGGAAAAAAAAATATAGGGAGCTTACCTCTTATGCTATTCCTCTGTTGCTCGCCTATATACCTCTCGCCTAACCTTCAATCCTTCTTCCTCTTCTCTCGACTAGCGATCCTCCCACCACGAGTCTCTTCCAGTGAAGGCCACTTCCCTCGCTCGTACCAGCGCTCGTGTCGTTCTATCGATGTCTCTTGCTCCGACCCTGTTGACTCTGATGAGCTCCCTTCCTCTGAAGAGCCTTCCCCTTTTTGTCTTCTCCTGCCCCACATCTTTTCCCGTCGGGTTGTGTTAACTTCCATGGGCTCATCTCTCGGTGATGGTCTATACTGTGTCGTTCGTGGTCTCTCCTTGCGATATAAATACGGGCACTCTCGCGCGAAGTGACCGAGTTCACCACACTCCCAACATCCTCTTCTTACTGGCTTCTCTCTTCGCGTGTAGCCTCCCACTGCCTCATAGCTGTTCCTCCTGGCTTGAGATCTTCTCTCTTCAAAACGTCCCCGTGGCTTCCTCTCCTGTGAATACCTCCCTTGTCCTCGATCCTCATAGGCTCTTGCTCTGAATTGCCTATCCTGAGGTACTCTCCTCCTGGTCACAACCGCCCATCCTCCTTCTGACTTCCCTCTGTATATAACACCGTTATCTTCTCGGTCCATTTCTTCCTCCCGGATGGCATTGATTGTCTCCTCGAGACAAGTGGGCTTCATGATACGGAGGGCCATTCTCACTCGTTCTGGAGCTGCCTTGAGGAGAATTTCGCTGGCTATCTCTTCGTATATTGTCGTTCTCCATTTCGCTTCTTGATTGTCTGTGCACTTTTCATTGATCTTCATAGTTAATTTCCTCGTCGCATCCCCCAATCTGCGCCCGAACTCAGCGCAGGTCTCTCCATTCTCCTTCCGCATTTCAAAAATTTTTAGCGCACTTCTAGCTACAGGCTTTGCGGCTCCAGCATATCTGTCCTTAAGGGCTGCTCGCACCACACTCCACTCTGCACAAAACGTAAGGCCTAACTCCAGCATCACCGTAAGGCTGACCCTGACGAGGAAGTAGGTCTTGATGTTCTTGTCTGTAGCCGGGTCTAGTTGAGTTGTGACTAACTGCTCGTTGATGGAGTCCATTCTCTCTATGAACAAGTCCAACTCTCGAGCATCACCCTCGAACCTCTTTATCGAATCTAATAGGTTCATCAGGTACCCTGCTTTTGCTACTCTCGCTTGTTCTATTTTCACTGCGAGCCTAACTTCGGCTTCTGTTGTCGATTTACTCGTCATGTTGTTTTCTACACTGGACACAACACTACACTATTAAACAGTTGGCGAATGATCCCGGGTTTCGGCACCAGTTACGCGTGTCCGGAGAATAAAAGGGTTTTTAAAAAATAAAGAAATTTAATAAAACTAGCTCACACGTGATTGAAGACAAGAATCGAGTTTATTAGTCAGCTCCTTCTATTTATAGGAGAGGCAATGTTGATACGGACTTCAACCCTCTAGTCTCTCGCGGGCCGGCATTACTTATATATATATATCTGATAAACGAAATGCAATCCAGTAGGACAGATTACACTTAAAATAAACTGTGGTCCATGTTTATATTTTATATACATATATCATTAATGTGAACCGCAGTCTCGGCATTCACGGTCTTCAGACTGAGAGATTCGATTCTACGAACGAACTTCCTTCTAACAGGGTTATATATACTAGCTAGTCAAGTGACATCTTAATCAAATATCAAACAGATGAAAAAAGAGATTTTTTTTGTCAAATTCCCTTTTTTTTATCTATTTGACTATTTCATTGATTTTGTCTAACATGTCACTTGACCAGCTCCTTTTCAGGTTAGACCCTGTTAGCAGGAAGTTAGTTCATAGAATCGAATCTCTCAGCCTGAAGATCGTGAATGTCGAGACTGCAGTTCACTTTAATAATACATGTTTAAAAGGAGATATGCTACCTATTTATACCAATAACATAAGAATTCAACGCAAATAAAACGGATCACTAGAACAAAATAAAAATTTTCAAAGAGATAAACACATAGACAAAGAACTGATGTAACTCATAAAAAGATTTCTATATCCGCTTTCATCATGAAGAGAAATAGTTGACTAGGCAGTTAAGAGCTAACTGACAAACTGCTATTCAACTAGAGCTATTAGCCTGGGTATCAAGTGAGGACGGAGAAACCGAAAATGCAGATAGAGGGAGTGAGATGAATTTTATCTCCCTTTACCCATCTGTTTTTTCTTCTTTTTTTTTTGCTGAATTTATGGCAATACTGCCTGGTTTAATAGCCAGCTGATTTTCAGGCACTATCTAATCTCCTATTTGACGATTTCACTCCTGGGGACGACGGATATCATAATATTGAAGAGAGTTGAGTAAGTTATTTCTTATTACACATATATTTTTAAAATGCTCTACAGATATTACCACAAAAATGAATTCAAAAGGATCTCACTTGTGAATCTATCGAAATGTCGAAGCAATTTAAAAAAAAAACAGATCAACTTCTTTTAATAAAATGAAAAATAAAAATAAATTCATTAACTTAAGAAATGCTTAATTATGTTGACTACTCTGGAGGAATCAAAATGTTGAATTTACTATCTTCATAAAAATAGTGTTTTAAGAAGAAAGCTAATGTCTTAATGAAATTGTTTTTTTTGTTTTGAAAGTAAAACTACTGTTCTTATAAATGGGCTAAAATGATAACCTTACTAATTCGAAGTCGGTTAGACAGAACTAAAATGAAATCCTTTTCTCTAGGTTTATTGCAAGTCTCTTTCACTACTTTTCCCTGGAATCAATCACAACAAAAGACTTAACATATTGACTTTTTCCTACTAGTACTAATAGTATGATAGAGTTTTTGTTTCCTCTCTTTCGTTTTGATTAAGGCTCAGTCAATGAAATAGTCTAGCAACAGTAAATCATCTAAAAACAATATCATGTTTTTCAAAATGTTGTCACGGTGAAGAAAATATTTATCAAAATATTCCCTTCTATCTATTGAAATTTAAATATCTCAGTACTTTTCAAATGGAATAACTAGCCTACGAATATCAATTAGGTAAAGTGATATGCTATGGAAAATTCTAAGAAGAACTACAAAAGACATTTTGCTGAAAGGTTGTGTTCACAAAAGAATGGGCTGTAATTTGTATTATTGTGTATTAATACATGTGTCTTAAATCAGTTACAGTCATCTAGTCATCATTCTCAATGATGTTTTATTTTATCTGAATCATTAACTCAATTCTCATTACCTGTACTTATTAAGTAGTTATATGAATAAATATCCTAATAAATATTACATTAGGAAATTACTACAACTACTTATACTACTGCCACTACTACTTCTCCTACTACTAGTACCACTACAACAATCACCACAGTCACTATTATGCTACTACTACTACTAGTACAAATAGAACCACTGCCACTATTAAACCACCACTTATACTACTGTTACAACCACTACTACTTCTACTACCACTAGTACTACAACTACAATCACAACAGTGACTATTACGGCTATTAGCTATAACTGCTAATCACTATTAACTGTAACCACTATTATGCTACCACTACTAATACACAAGCGCCACTGCCACTACTACTACTTATACTACTGCTACAACAACTACTGCCACTGCTACTTATACTACCACTAGTACTACAACTACAATCACAACAGTCACTATTATGCTACCACTATATTACTACTACTACACAAGTGCCTCTGCCACTACTACTTCTACTACCACTAGTACTACAACTACAATCACAACAGCCACTATTATGCTACCACTGCTACTACTACTACAACCACTACTGCCACTACTAGTGCTACTAATGCTATTATTATTTATAAATATTACTATTAATTGTATATAATTTCATTTTTATTGGTTTCTATCTCTGACTTTATAGTTTTTCTTGTGTGTTTCTTTTTCTTTTCCTGTCAATGTAACAGCCTGAGTATGATGATAGAAAAACAAGAAATAAAATAAAATTAATATAATTTGGAAATATATAATAATTAAGAAAATAGTCATTCGTTACTGTTTATTTAAAAGAATACTGAAAAAGATAACAGCATCAAGAGAAGTTATAGATAAACGGAAACATATAATAATATTCAGTTTGATCTTGATAATGGACAAGTTCCGAAACTGCTCGAGTCATGATGTCAATAGTTAAATAGGTAAAGTTTTATAAAAATATTACTACCAAATTGTTGTGGGTCTATTGATATGAAATGTAATTCATTTAATGAAACTATGAATTATGTATAGTATCATGTTTTATTTGAACTGGCTTTAACGTCAGTAACCATTATTAATTCATTTAGAAATTTACCTAATATATTTTATTTAAATAACTCCAAAAAATTTGCGTTTTTATTCAAATATTTTTATAAAGTATAAAGACGAGACTCTGGTTAACCCTTGCAGTTATTATAGATGAAGTTTTGAAGTAATTAATAGTCTATTATTTATCTAGTTAAGTTTATGGAAAGTAAAAGTCATTCAAATTATACGACCGAATATTCAACTTTGTTTGGACAAAAACTTTTTAACCAAAAGGTAGGCAACTTTTTTTATAAACAAATAAAGTTTAATAAACGCAAGCCTGTTTATTTATCAAAATAAACAGTAAGTTTATTTTTTAAAAAAATATGTAAGTTTAGTTAATAAAAAAATTTCATTGTTTAAATTGATCACCTTTGAGTTTTATATGTGTGTTTACTTTTAGTAAAATTGATCGTTCCAAATTTTACGTTGATATTTAATAATTTCTATTGACCTCCCCCCCTCCCGCTCCACACAATAAAAACAAGGCATTTGGTAAAGGAACAGCCAATCAAATAATATATCCAGACCGCTTATGTAGATTTCAGTATATATATATATAATATATACAAAAAAAAAAGTACTACAGCTAAGAGTAACAGTCTTCAGAGAAAAAGAAGGACAACACTCACGAAATACTCGATAATTTCGGCGTTACTTGCCGTTGCGTTACACGGAGAGTAGAAGAGAATAGAAAATAAAAGGAGAAAGAATGAAGGAACGGAGACGTAAATGTGTCCACTTGGCCGATCTATTATGTTTTATATATATATATATATATATATATATATATATATAGTTCAATATAGACAAAGAAACATAGAGAAATCAAAAGAACACACTTACAGTCTCTAATTTTCGGTTTGAACCGTCTTCAGGAGAGATAAGAGAGGGAAACCAAGCGCACTGGTTCAGAGACGGTTGGTTTCCCTCTCTTATCTCTCCTGAAGACGGTTCAAACCGAAAATTAGAGACTGTAAGTGTGTTCTTTTGATTTCTCTATGTTTCTTTGTCTATATTGAACTATATTTGTCCGTTTTGGATCGTATTTCCAACGAAAAAAAGTGTATATATATATATATATATCAAACCACACTATGAAATAGGAAAAACTTTTAAAACATTATAAAATATTTGTTTTATAAAACGTTATAAAAAACCAGTTAGGTTTTTGACTTTGACGAAGACCGCTTGTTGTGGTTGTAAGATCTTAGTCTTTTTTTTTCATTTCTTATTGTGGTTTGATCATTAATTGCTGTTTCACAATAAACGTGAAATAACGATCAATGTTCAAACCACAATAAGAAATAGGAGAAAAAGACTAAGATCTTTCAACCGTAACAAGCGGTCTTCGTGAGAGTCAAAAACCTAAGTAAAACCCAAGATGTAGAAACATCATGGTAAGGGGTTGAGAAGAGTGGGAGGAAAGATAGATATTTCAAAGGGTGTAAAGTGCAGGAAAGGGTAATATGGGATGAAGCTGAACAAGTTACTTGGTTGGCTGAAGACAGGACTTGTCCATGAGCTGAGCCATGACTGGGCAGGATGACAGGAGGACACATTCGCTGCCTCCACCGCAGACCAGCTCCTGCCCTCCTCTGCCTCCGATGACGAGGCTGGCTTCGTCCGTGCTTGCAGTTCTCCCTGATCGCCCTTCATCCTCCTCCTCTATTACGAGACCTCTCCCTACAAAATCACCAATGCTATTATTTTTGTTTGTAAATTATTCTCAAGGTAAAGTAAACATCAATCGGTGCTATCATAATACGCTACCTACCTTCGATTTTCTACACTAGTATGCTATCTACCACCCATTATGGTATCAACCGTACATAATAATCAGTTTGTAGAGATAGATTTATTCAAATTATTCACAATTCTTCACACAAAATTTTATAACTTATTCAAAACATAATCAAAGTTTACAAAATTAATAGTATTAACATATATAATATAACCCGTCAAATTAATTCTACTACTGTTTTTAAACGTATCTTACATCTCTCAAGAAAGATGGAAATATGGCATCGTCTTTTCTTATAATTTTCTAACAGTAATGGTCTAAATGAGATGCATATCTATTGTTATACTCCTCTTATCTTTTTCAGTATTTTTTAAATAAATACATTTAAAAGACATTTTTTTCTTTTTAGCATACTTTTGATGAATTTTCTATTGTTTACTATGAAATAATATCGTTAAGTGGTACATGACAAAGTCGAAGGTAGGTAGTATACTATAGTAGCATCCATCTATCCAACTTAACTGCTTTGAAAAATTAGTAATAATATTTACCTATTTTAATTTAAATGAATAGCCCTACAACTTGCAAACCAAGAAATTCAGCAAATAAATTAACAAAATGAGTTGATACCAGTGTAATGAACATTAATTGTTTAATTGTATTTCAGGAATAGCAGGAGTTCATACCAATATTATATTAAAACAGCTATTATTTTGCATTAACAATAATTTCACGTCATCAGTGTTAAATTTTTATTGAAACTTTTTAAAGAAATAACCATGTTAAAAAGTTAATTATGAAATTATTATAAATATAAAGTAAATCGTTGTAGGTGTCTGACTGGTTTCGCATGTAATACTTCAAGATGCACTATGTGCAAAATGGGCTACAACAATGATTCACCAATTATGACAGATTTGTAAAATAATATGAATTTTCTAACTTCTGTGGTACTAACAATATGCATGTCTTTAAAAAGTTAATAAGTTTCCATAAAATGTACCTTTAAACAATGGGAGTTAATCAGTTTTGTAGGCAACTTCTTCATAGGAAAGTAAAATTATTTTTGAAAGTACAAACATAAATATTCTCGCACTTCGTTCCTTTTTTCAGCCATGTTCTTTTTTGGGCGCGAAGTGCAGTGTGACCTGTCTTCAATGGTAGTTGTTATACCACTGTGTGTTGATGGATTACAATCTCCCAGGTTGCAATACATTGTTGCACAACATCACATTTCTTTAGCGAAGACTCTTTAGATTTATTGTTATTCCAGTTCACTGGTTTCCTGATTTGGGTGAATAAAATAAATATTTTATTTTTATTTTTTTCTGGTAAAAATGATAAATTATTAGAAATAGTTTTTTTTTTATTGTTTAAACCAATCCCCTAGCGATTGATAACGTCAGCCGTTTACTGGCTTTTTGTTTGATCGGTGATTTTACAGATTCAACATTGGGAGTTCTAAATTTTGCCTAACTCAGTGCATTTCAAGTAGGGATCTTTAACGGGTACCTGACATCGTACAGACTTCGGGACCGACGGCTTAATGTCCTCAGCGAAGGACGACGTACTCAGATTTATTCACTTCCCACATGAATAAATTGATGACCAGGTGGGGATCGAACCCCGGCGAGTACGTTAACCACTGAGCTAACCTGGCCACAGAGAAATATCAAAATTATGTACTTCAGAGGGTTATTTCTCTTATGATGGTGACCACTACCAAATCTATGTGCCCCTATTAGCAGATCTGGAGTGTGGTAATACATCTTATTGATATGGTAATAAATGAAATAGCTTTTAGATTTCAATTTTTATACAAATACGTTAATGACGTTTTCCTGACATGTCGCCATGACTCACATGAAACAGTACTTAGTTCTTTCTACTCGAAATTCAAGTTTACATTATAAATAGAAAAAGATACCTACTATATCCAGACATAATGATCTATAGGAATCTGGATGGGAGAATTTCAGTAAGCTGGTAAAGCAAACCCCAAAAAACAAACCGTTAGCTTAACTTTTAATACCAGCACCAATTGAAGCACAAAATAAATACAGTATTAGAAGTAAAACCCAGGGCGTGTAATTTATGTGACACAAAGTTTCGAAAACCATAAAAATGTATTTTGAGAAATAATAATTACCCACAAAGTTTAAAAACAAATGTTCACTCACACAATCTGATCTGACCCTGACAACTTAAGTAAAACATATAGTTTATTAATTAGTTTCCAGTTTTATTTTCGATATTGTTTTTATAAGTTTTTTTTTAATTTTCCTGAGTTATCAAAATGTGATACAGAAGGTTAGTAAAAATGTCGTAAGGAGCAGTACTGCAGTTGATTACAATGCAAACTATGAATGTAAACTTTTTTGCAACAGAAAATACCATGGTTATAATGTATATCCATATTAATAATTTAACTTATTTTTTCATGTTATGGTGTTAATTCTGTATTGATGTAGCCCAGAAGTTGTATATAATTATAAAAGAAACGTTGGCTGAATGATGTTTTATTGAGAAGTGTTTGACGCTGGATCAAACCTCTTCAAGTATATATACTGTTTAGTATATGGAAATCGATACAATTTCAAGAAGAAAGTAAGTTCTTAAAAATACACTAAATAACCACTCAAAACATAATGACACATTTACACTCTCAACATTTTTGGTTTAAACGAATTGAGAAGACATAACGGGCTTAAGGAAAAACGACTATTACAGTAGTTCCGTCGGCGTGCTGTGTCTTCCCACTTCTTTTTCTCTTGATAATGGTTAACCACAAATTTGAGACTAAGTATGTTTTCTATAGTGCTTGCTATTTTTTATGTATATCACATGTTTTTTATGTCTTGTATAAACATATATTTAAAATAAATGTGAAAACAGATAAAAAAGAACTTGAAAAATGGAAAAATGAATAAAAGACGAGAACAATAAAATGATTTGCACCAATACTTGATGTACTTTGCCTCCTCTCTTTCTTCTGTGTTTATAACGGCTGAAGTACAATTAGAGAATACGCTTGTGAATTTTTAATCTTTCTTCTCAAGTTTGTAATAGAAGATATATATAACATAGCTTGTAGCAAGATACATCCCAACTTCAATTAAGTCTAGACTAAACAAAGGCACCCTAAGAGGTCTAAATATACCTCCTAGTGTTTGCTTGAGCTATGAGAATCACTTAGAACCAGTATGTACTAAGGCAGGTTTAACCCCTTTTTTCAGCAAAGCAAGTGTTTATCTCCCATATAAGAACCAGTGTTGCACCGTAGTCCCTGTTCTGTTTTACATCGCTATTCAGAATTGCCTTCCTGCGGAAGCGTTTTCCAGTCACTATTCCAGACTGATTGACCTCTACTTCTCAAGACTAAGATTCTTGACCGTCAAATCGACTGTCAGTCAACCATCCCACTAAGAATAACAATCAATTCAAACTTTGATTTGTCTATTTTTTTTATACAAAATTTAATAAGTAATAACTAAAAGTAATTTTCAGATAAATGTAAGGTTGTAACATATATTAACTTTCGTAACAAGTCGTCATCCTCAAACATTAAGTGTATTTATATATAGTTTGCATGATGAGAAACTAATCTTAACGTTATTATTTTATTCTAAAGAAAAATACACCAACAAAAAAAAACTAACGCTTTTTCTCAGTTATAAAACCGATACTTTCGCATTCCTCTACAGAAAAAAATATCCAGAAAATTGTGGCAAAATCATATATCATGTTGCTGTCTTGTTATTTAATTTTATGACAACTAATGTTAAGTATAAATGAAATTCAGTTGTTTAAGTATTAAATTATAATTTTTTAAAGTTATAGATTATGGTGCAAATGATTGAATTAGGAATATATGTTTGGATGAGGTGAACTCATCTCTTAATGTGTCCCAAAGAAGATTAAAGCTACACTTCTACCTTACATTAAATAATATCATTAAGGGCTTTTATTAAGTGTAACAAATGTTTGTCTAAAGTATACAAGGAACCATAAGAAAAATTGAAAAAAAAAACTGCTTGTTTAATCCAAACAAAAAAAAAAGGAAAGGATGAAAACGACATAGGGGAAAGAAAAAAAGATCAAAGTAAGAGTAGTTGTCATTTATCTCGATTTGCAGAAAAAAAAACATTTGAATTTATCAAGCTTTTAGGGTTTTGCCTTTAAGACTATTCACGCTCTTTTATATAACGGAACTATCTCTGAAATAAATCAAAAGTAAAAGGGAGAAGTTGTTTTAGTATTATTTAAATTTTTTCAAACACACCTCTTACCAGGTAGTTTCAATTACATATTCTTCCAAGAAAATATCATCAATTAGAACATATATGAACAACTCACAGTGTATTTATGACTTATGATTTAGGGTTAAGGCATCTTTTAAACAGAACTTTTGTGAAATATACAAAGAAAGGAGATACAGACAAGCAAATATATTCATATGGATTAAATAAAAGCTTTCCGACCAGCACTTCAAGAACGAACAAAACATAATATAATACCTTTTGTTACCAATATTCAGTTCTTATTTCACCAGTAGAATCAAGTTTAAACAAATAAATATTATCACATGTACTGTGGATGTATATAAAACTGATCTGTAACAATGTCTGCAATATTGAATGGCAAACTTCAATAAGTATAAAAATGGATAAACACCAAGTTTCAATTCTTTTGAAACTTTATGAGCTTATGTGAATCCAAAGGTAAAATACTGTAAATGAATGCAGGAAAGGAGCACATTTCTATTATAACATATTTTTCAGATGTTTCTAAATATATATTAAACCGAATATATTGCTGTCATGTAATATATTTCTTATTGCTTGTAAATTTACAGATTTCGCCACTGAATAATCTTAAAAAATCATCTACCAAGGACAGATGTAATCAATAAAAATTGTTAAATTAACAACATACACAAGTACTATGTTATAAAAAGTAACAAAAACGACTTCTTGTACATTAAAATGCAACTAAATTCTATATTATCTACTTTTCCAACTTTAGTATGTTCTTAATTTACCACTTTTATTTAGCAATAACTTGGCTGGGAAAATTAAAAAATACTTAGACAATCCTTCTGATAATAGGATGTCTTTTTTTTTGATAAATTACTTCAAACAAATTTTGACATCCCCAGCATTGTCAATTTTTTTCCATGTTGAGGATAAAACACAAACAGACGTTGAGACTTCTTGAGACTTCTACATTTATAGGTAAATTACAGTAAGAAATGAGAAAGAAGTTTAAGAACTTTCAACCCTAACAAAATGTCTTCGTCAGAGTCAAATCCCAACTGATGAGTGTTATTTTAAAAATCAACGTCTAAACTAGAGAGAAAAAAAAACAGAAAATAGACTAAGTTCTTTCAACCAAAACAAATGGTTACGGTTGAAAGATCTTAATCTTTTTTCTCATTCCTATCTGTTGTTTGGATGTTGACTTTTGTTTCACGTGTTTATTGTGAAATGTTGTTATAGATAAATATTTATATTCTATCAACAAAATAGTGTTTAAATACTCTACTTAAATACTATAAGTAAACTATAGCGATCATAAAAAATATGAGTTTTCTAAGTTCATTTTCGACTTTTATTAGATAATTTCTGAGTTAGACGGGTGCGTGAGTATGTAACCAAATATTTGTGTGCGATCCACAAACTACAAGATCTAATGAATCAAATTCATATTTTACACGAACACTGGTTCTATAGTGTCTTGTTTTGCTTATATTACTTCATGAAAAGTTAATTTTCTTTTCCAAAATGTTATTCCAGATAACCATTGACTCTAGAGTGCTGAACAACCGGAAAAACCAAATTTTTCCAGTTACCAGATTTATCAGTTATGCAATCAACTGAAATGTAAATTTTTTAACTAAGGACTGATTTTAGAAGTTTTTGGATTTGGATTTGGATTTGTAAAATTTTAACTGAAATGTAAATTTTTTAACTAAGGACTGATTTTAGAAGTTTTTGGATTTGGATTTGGATTTGATCGTTCCTTTCGAAGATGGGTGACCCCCGAAACCGGTTGGACAGCTCCAGCAGCAGTATACTACGTAAGACACTTTACTTAATATATAACATTAATTAATAGTTAATGTTTTATGAAAATCTTACTCGGATTAATGAAGTGTAATTTATTCTTTTTACGGATAAATATGTATAATATAATTATTATGTATATTATTTATAATAATATATTTATACTTATATAATATAATTCATAAAATCATATGCAATAATAATTATTACGCAAATTAGGAGTTTTAAATATTTTGCATGTAAACAAATAATTGGTTGATTGATGATCAAGCAAGCAAACATTTCTGAACATGTTTACTTACAATAATTTATCTGTAAACAGCTCAGAATTAAGGTAGTCCAGATTTCAGTAACGACTTTTATTGACATATTGCTCGTGTCAATTCAATTAAGCGTTAATGGATTGCAAATTCATAATGGATTACATGCATTAATCCATTAGATAGAAAACACTTTCACTTCCCAACTCTTGAATAGTCCTTACGTCATTTCAAGTCGATTGTAGAATAACATTTTATTTTGTATTTTGATATAGCATTAGAATTGTAATCTGTACAAGCAGTTTGTTTGTCATTCTATTAACTAATGAAGGAAATTCACAGATTCATATAGCTTTAAATCATCACATTATGTTATTATAATTTACAACAGTTGACGGCTATTATTTATTTACAGGTAATTTTGTTTACTTGAATACTATTTAAAGTACAAGCCACCTGTTTGATTTCAGAGGTAATATCTGCATCATCTATCGGAGCGCTAATCATCAGCAATCTGCATTCAATTTGTGTTTCTTAAGTCTACAGCAAGCTTTATCATTTTATCTTCAGTTGATGTCCCTCTGCTCTTGGAGCTCCTCGTGCAGACATTTGTTAAAGATTTGTCAATGGTAAAGTATATAAGAATTTAATTCCGTTATAAATTACGGTAGCAGGTAACATTATCGTGCTAACCCAATAGACCAGTTGTCAGATCAAAACATCAAGGAAAGGTAACTGACCATCTGCACTCATCTCAACAGGTAATCGGAGGCCTGATGACTCTTCCAGATGCTCTTTTAAGATTTTGATTTCACTGAAGTCTTGGACTAACACACAGATATCGTCAATATATCTTCCATTGATGGTCAGGCTTTTGTAACTCAGCAAAGACATTTTCACGCTGCCTATGAAGAAGTTTACAAATAGGACGCCCAGTAGTGAACCCAGGACAATACTATGCACCTGCTGGAACATGCGGCCATCAGGTCAAACAACAGTGGACTCCTTGGTGAAAATCTTCAAGAAAAATTTCAGGCATGATCTTGGGATGACAATTTTAGTCTGTTCTCCCTTAGGATAAACTTCTTTTAAAATTATGTCCATCATCGCGTTTATTACTAACTAACTCAGAATTATTATCACTAACTCAGAACTACACCTGAATGGCAGAATGGAATGCCAGGGCAGGTAAAGGCATACCACTATGGCTGCTTGCGTGAGAAGGGCTCTTACCCATCGCAGTGAATAGTCGGACTTCAACTCTGAGTTAGAGAGGGACAACCAGGTCTTGGTGAACACGATCATACGTTAAGGATGATATGAAGGGGGCCATAAACCAATCTTAGTTAGTATAGTCTAACAGAAGACAGAGGTTTGATGACAGAAAAATATGTTCGTTTATTTTACGGAGCATATATGAGCAGTCAATATAAGCAGGAAGAACGAGTGTCGAGTAACATTGTTAATAGGCACGTTGCACAACTAATTAAGAATCAAGATTAAACCAACAATATTCTACAAAATAGTAAGACCAGCAGTGTTGTCCTGAAGAATGGTCCCCTTGTGTCACTCCGGAGTTACAGAAAAGTCATCTCGTATATGAGTATACTTGCAACTTAGAAAGCTGTGTAGCCTTGCCTTCCACATACGAGTACGTTAAATTGACGAACACGAAGCTCTCATACTCTCGTACCTCTATCGGCCATGGCATCAAAACAACGTGAAGGAGTCCTTTTCCAAATCTCTTAAGAGTCCTTAAAATTCAACAAGAACTAGGTACATCAACTCACCATTATTAATTTAATCTCACATGTATTAACGATGGACTGTTCCCCAAATATACGAATTTCAAACTATATGACCTAACAGTCCGGAAAGAAGTATTTACTTTAAAGTATAGAAGGAGTCTTCTATACCACGAACTCAACAAGCAAGAGAAAGAAATTATTGAGATAGAGAAAGAAATTTCACAAATTTAATCTCACATGCATTAACGAAGGACTGTTCCCCAAATATACGAATATATATATATATATAAACCAATTCAAAAAGATAGCACACAGATAGACACAGGAATAACGAATAAAACGTAATAACAACATAAAAAATTAAAAGGTAAAAAATTAAAAATAAAAAAACTTTTAAAATAATTATAACAATAATTGGGTAAGTGTGTTTGCTGAGGAAAGAAGTAAAGGAAGAAGGAACGGGATTGATGATAGGACAAGTAAGATACCCACGACGTCTACACTGAACCAAACCACTAGCAGTATTGGGAGGCTTGGGAGAAGAGATATGAGAGAAGATAAATCTAAGATTAGAAGGTTTGCAGTACGAATTAGAAGGTGCCCCTCTGAAGACAGAAGAAGTACAGGTGCAAGAAGTACAGGTTTATTTCTTTATCTCTCCTGTCTCCCCTCCTTACCCCTATATATTGTATAGGTGTAAATTAAGTAACATATAATAGATAGATTAAACGCAGAAAAACCTTTAGATTTTATGGCATTATTTTGTTAAAAAATTGTTACTGATAGGTACCCAATTTATAGAGTTTATTTCTAATCTAATGCAGTGGGATTTTCAACAGATGCGATAACAAACTAGGAAATTCAATAACTGCTAAAGCTCAGCGGAGTTTGTTTATTTCAAACTAAACCAACATTTCGTTTTGAACTAAAAGGATGGTGTTATTTGACGATAAGCACTGTCCTGGCAAAGTTGCAGATACTTTCATGGATATACCTGTATCTGTACATATGTAGAGTTATTTTTAGCTATTTTAACTATTTTTCGTTGTGTGGAGTGAGATCACCCAGCTGCTGCTCTGTCATGGGTTTTAATATTAGTATAAATCCCCTCCACGCAATGAAAAATAGTCAGGACACTAGAGCACACCAGTATAAAGGTCGTGAAAGCGGAAGCTGTCGTATACTTCAATAAAATATGTTTAATTATAATGGTATATTATGGTAGTATTAATCCTATCAAATCATAAATTTGGTAGTTTATATATGAAACTAATTTATATATAAAACTGTAACGGCCCCTGAGAACCAAATAATCAAACTCAAAAGGTAACACTTAGACAGTATTTTTGATATTTCGAGGGTTGGCCGTCATCAGAAGAGGGATGTGACTCATTTGAGGAGCGACACTAGAAAATCCCTTTGTAGTAGTCACAGTGAAGTTACTGCCAAAATATACTTCACTTTTACTGCCATTTATCATACTACCAGTATAAACAGACTATGATTTATTGTAATACCACTATGGGAATACTTAAGATCATGAAATATTGGTAGTCGGAGAATCGTTAATACAAGTTTAAAATTTCTTGCATCAAAAGAAAACAGGCTTAATTAATAGCCGTTTTATAACAATAAACGAAAACATACTTTTTTATAGCTTCAATGTTAATCAAAAGCACTGGAGTTCTTAAACACAACAAGAACCATGCATCCTTCATTATGCTGTTGTTTTCCACTCACGCTCATAAGGGTTTCATCTTTTTTTAGTGCTGTTCTAGGGGCGAAAATTGTGACTCATTTATTATTTGACACCCATTTTAGTAATGGGCGAGTAACGTTATCTGTTGATTCCACATTGGGAGTCCTACATTTTTCATAATTCAAGTGGATTTAGAGTACAGATCTTTAACGAGTCCTGACATCGTACTGACAGTTTAACGTCTTCTCCGAGGGACGAGGTGCTCAAATTTATTCACTTCCCACAAGAATAAATCGAGGGCTAGGTGGGTATCGAACTCCGGACCTTCCAGTTCTGAGGAGAGTACGTTAACCACTGAGATAACCTGGTCCCACATTCTTCATATTAATTTTTATAAAAATCATGTTTCAAACTGCTTATTTGCCGCTGATTATTGCCTTTAACAGGGTTATGTTTTTACAAATTTTCATTTCTCCATAAACTCAAAGGCGGTAAAACACTTTTCTGTTTGGAATAGTGTATAGAACACTTGAGTATAGTTCGAGACAATATAAAAACTAAATATTTCTTCTTCCAAGAAAGAGAAAATTATATATTTCTTATCAATTAGGTTAAACTGAGTTTAATCTAGGAGAGAATTCTGTTTTTAGATAAAAGTAAATCAATGTGATAAGTAAGCCCAGGTGGAAGTTAATATTTTTTTTATTACTTTCAATATCTATAATTGATTAAATTTGTTCTCAAACAAAACCAATGTTGCAGCTATATCACATAAAATGCCATTCTTTATGACCTCTCAGTAAAAGGAGATAATAGATTCTGTAAATTTCAGAGTTATTTCCCCAAAGAAGCACTGCCCACATACCGAGTTTCATTTTCTTTAAACACTGCGATCTATTCAATGATTTAATACCAGCTTTAGATAAATCTGTACCAACAATTAATCTATAGAATACCAACAAATTGATTTAGCAAACCTTAATCAATGTTTAACTTGTATTAATATTTAATTAAATTTAATATGTTATAAAAAGAAGAAAACTTTGAAATTCACTTTCTAGAAAAAAAAATAAAATTTTTCTTTTAGTTAAAAGATTGATTACTATTAAAAACAGTGAAACTATCCAGTGCCAAGTCAGTAACTTATGAATTTCATTAATGCATTAATTTAAGTTCATTATGAATTGTCACTTACTTTTAGTTTTCTTATATGGTTTATGATAATTGCTCTTGCCACTAAATGTTTAGATTTTCACTGCAGTTATGACCCAAGATTTTTTCATGTGGAAGACAGAAGACACCATCGTTCAGATTGAATGCAAAGCCGGTAGTACGACTTCAGGAGACCGTTTAACATATCTGCTCTAATTAATTTGAGTTAAGCCCAATGTAGAACTCTCGAAGAGGGATTAAACAAGCAATAACTCAACTATAATTATATCATAACTGAAGTAATACAAAATTAAAAAAAAAAGGAGTAAATCCCACTCTGCAATTATAGAGAAGGGAAATAACACGCGATGAAAATAAACTGCGTGCTTTAAGAGAGTATTATAGTATTTTGAGAAAAAAATCAATTAGTTAACTAATGAAAAACTAAAAAAAAAACGAGCAATAAAGAACTAGATAATTTGTCGTCACTAACCCAGTATAATTTTTAACTTTATATTAACTAAACTTTCTGAATCAATGAAATATATCCATTTAAGTAAAAATAATAATAATTTAAATATTATTAGTAATAAAAAAATAAGAATGAACAACAAATATAATTGTCATAATAAAAATTATTCTATCTTCCTTTATTGAAATACAATAAACTCTCAATTATGTTATCGATAATTTATTAATCCTACCAAATTCAGACGTAGATAAATGCACATATTGAAAATCAGATGTTAAACTGGTATGATTAGCTTTGACAGTCGTCTCATTTTCTATATTGTGTGATCGTCACTAAAGTTTGTGATATCTTAAAAATAAATTAAAAACAAATCAGTGGGAAAAAATTAATTTTTATTTCATCTCATTTATTTTGGTAATATATTGATATTTCATATTTATTTATATTCCCATAACGATTCTAATACAAAACCATTTGCCATAGAAATAATAGAAATATATATACTACATTTATATTATTTGTATAAATTATATACATTTAATGTAAATATAATTTATAATAGAAGTTTACACAATTTATAACTATGGTTGTTAATTAAACATTCATTTTATTAAATAATGTTTTTTAACGTACATTATTATTATGAGCATAAAGATCATAAAAAAATTTGTTGATGAATTTTTGAGGGATTTACATGTTTTGACGGCCCCAAAGCCAAAATGCGCTTCGCGTACCTTTCTCTTCTTTCCTGATTGTGGTTAAACGGAAAATTAGAGATTGCAAGTTGAGTTTGCTATGTACTGTGTACTAATAGTTTACTCTAAAACGTCTGTTGTCCTTTGTGGATTGCTTTCTTGATAACAATATATACATATACATTTATGAACAAAATGAAAGTTTATCAGGGCTCGGTTAATTGTTTAAGTTCAAATTAAACTCCCATTGCCAACATTTCGGTTTTTATTTAAAACCTTTTTTCATAGGCTCGTATCACATCTATATGTTCTTCTTATACCCTAACAGAAACTCATAACTATTATTCCAAATATATAATTATTAAAACCGAAACTTCAGCAATGAGAGTTTAATTTGAACCTCAAGAACTGAGCGAGTCCTGATAAACTTTTAAATTGTTTCCACTTCACGGTTATCATTTTATCAATATATATATATATATATTGAAATCTTTATATATATATATATATATATAAAAAGATTTCACATAAACACATAAAATAACAACCAATGATCAAACCACAAAATGAAATGGGAAAACAAGACTAACTGGGTTTTTGACTCTGACGAAGACCCTTGTTATAGCAATAAAAGAAAATCTGGAGTGGCCTACACTCTACTTTACTATAAGTAACTCAATGTCAACTTTCTTGAGTATATAAAACATAACGTATCATTTAAGCATAACATAAATATCTAAATGTGATATAATTATTAGCATTGCATTCGTGAGGTAGTACAGATAGTGATTGAAGGACATATCAATTTATAAGCTTATTTTTGTACATCACAAATAATTTATTATTTGCAAATAATTTCATTAGTATAACTACAGCAGTACTAACATTTTTGAAAAACCAATGTGAACATTTCTTGAAACGAAATGTTATCCTACAAGAGAACATGGCTATTGTTCAAATAGCCAGTAGATTTCTTACATTGTTTACTTGACATCCTTCTACATTGAATATTAATGTAAAATTTTCAAATTTGAAACAGTAAAATACCATTTTTTTCACTGAAAAACATCTTAAACAGCCAAGAAAATGTTGTTTTAATGTGATTTGTTAATTAAAGATGTACGATAATTACAGTTATTAATCTCTAAACGAAAGATTTATATTTTGAATTATCTTTTACATTTTGGTTTTTACCAGAATTATTATACTTGGAATTTTATGGCTTCTTAGTATTTAATAAGATCATTTTCCTTCCCCTTTGTCAAATAACATATATACAAATTATTTTTAATGAGTGTTATCATTTACCTGACAATATTATTCCTCTTATAATATTATCTCTTATAAGTCAATAATATATTTTCATTTTTCCATTAGAAACATCAATTTTATCTCAGTGGATTCGCTTAAAAAATTTCTAAGTCAATGTAAACAATGTAAAAAAATACAAAAAATTCGACAAGTATAGCAGGTGATCTCTTAGTCTAGGATAAACAAAGAGTTTTTATATCGTTATTGCTCTTTCCCGTAATTGAAACTTCATAATTTTTTTTTTATGAATTGCTAATTTTTTGTTCCATTTTTGGTCAAATTTTCATTATTTTTTAACGAGCCGTTTAGCGTCAAAAAAACATTTTCTGAAAACACAAATCGTACTGTAACGCCCCTTTAACGAATGTAATTTTAGAAAAAAAATATCTCAACTCATTCTCCATATAATGTTCTATTTATAGGCATAGTTTCATTCTTGTCCGTCAAACAGTATGGCTTGTATCGCTCTCACAAGGTTTGAGATTGAATTATAAGTCAAAATTTTTACATTTTATTAAAAAAAAAATATTTCCTGTGGTTTTAAAATTCTGGATATATTTTTCGTTTGTTTCATTTGAAACCTCAAAGATAATGTCAAAATTTCAAAACTCTAGGCTTATCAGTTAAGGAGAAAAAAATGTTTGAAAAAAAACGGTTTTTGGCAAAAAAAGTGACTTTCCCATCATGCATAATTCTTCCCAAACAATAGGGATCTTCGTCTTTATGAGGCCCATTTTTGTGTAAAATATCAACTTGATCCATCAAAGATTGTGGACCGTAGCGTGGTAACAAGCAATGCTAACACACTCACCCACCCACCCACCCACCCACCCACACACAGACATCATCGTAAAAACGTCATAAAACGACTTCTGGGACCTCAAAACATGTAATTCCGTCAAAATCTCGAGATCGAATTTTTTCACGATCACTATACTTTACTTATAGTAAAGTAAAACAGTCCAGCAGACTTTTAAATAAAGTTCAGTCACTACCCTGTCTTCATGCAGAACTCTTCGCCTCCTAATGACGATGATCCTCGAAACAAAGAAGTGAGTTATGCCTGTGTCTATCTGCGTGTCACCTTCGTTATAATTTTTTTTTAACTATTTTATTTTATTTATTAATATAAATTTATAAATAATGTTTCGTTTATTGATTTTTGTATATGAAATTACTCATGTAATGATGAAGTTACAACATATCATACGAGTATTTGTATGTGGCCAATTTTGATGTAAATTGATTGCGCTTTGGTGATAACCCTTCTATATTCTAAAGGAGAGAAAGCAGTGTTTGGATGACAAGGTTTGGCAGAGGAAGTGGTCACGATGTCCGGTAACACCAAGGCCTCCTGTGACCAATGTTTTGATCCAGGACTGACAGTCCACTTCCTTCTCAACTCTTACTGAATGGACCATCGCATCAGTCTGTCTAAAGTATCTCTTTCCATATATGATTATATACAGGCATTGGTTAAAGAGTGTGAATGTTTGTTTCAACTTAATATGATAAATTGTATTTGATACTAAATCTGAAAGCAATCCTTGTAACAGTATTGTTATTTATTTTCAATATTTAAAAGTCATCGGAACAAAAATATTAAACCAGGAGGATGACAGTTATTAAAATTTTGGATGGGAGCCAGGTCATCTCCGTGGCAATGTGCTCACCTCTGAACTGGTAGGTCCGGGGTTCGATACCTACTTTGGCCCTCGATTCATTCACGTGGGAGGTGAACAAATCTGAGCATGTCGTCCCTCGGAGAGGATGTTAATCCGTCGCCTTCTAGCCTGTAAGATGTCAGGTACTCGTTAAAGATTCCTACTTTTAAGGCACTTGAGTTAGGTAACATTTAGTAATCCCAATGTAGAATCAGTGTGTTGTCACAAAGGGCCAATTTCGGCCTATGTGTGTTCTGTTGTGGGACTGCCACTCCGCCTAACCAACAATCTTGGATGGCTCAGATACTAAGAGAAGAGGTTGTAGTTTATTCTTCTGAAGTATAACCCCCACGTGATTTACACTACTAAACATGTAGACAGCTACCTTAACGAGTATAGATTTAATTACTTTGCTACATGCATAAACTTCTCAGTACATCATGTTTGACATTTTAAACTGCTGGAACACACCAAATATAGATGACGCGAAGGTAAACACAACAATTTCACAGACACTGAATATTACGCGGGAAAAAGAAGTCGGCCATGCATCAAATTAGTACGAAGTTATCAGAGATTAAGGGAACTACCAAGGAACTTCAGCTGCCAAAGTATCAGATAAGGAAAATTACCTTACTGACCAAGTCAAAAAGTGACTTAGTACCTTAAGGAAGCAAAGTCATCTGTCTTGAGCATCTCAATCAGGTATAAGAGATTCACTACCCTAATAAACTTGAGTAAGGTAACATGAGTAAGGCGCTCACGATAACTACTACAGAACAACCAGTCATGTGGTATCGTAGAGTATCTTGTATCAACCATCTTCTAACAAACATCCACTTTAATCTAATATAATAATATTTAGGAGGGCGGGAAGGAGGTGAAATGCATTTGCGCACGTAGCGCTGGGCTCTAGCTACTCTAGACCAACTATAACACCCTCTTCTCTTCGAAAACCAAGTCAAGAACGGTTTGTCCCATTACTTCAGGCTAAGCCTTAATCACAACAATAATACCATTTATTATTATTACTATACTTTTAAGTAAACACTTTAATTAGAATGCTAGCCATTAGCTCACAAAGACATATAACGTAATTTTATCAATTTTTATCATTTCTTGACCTTCAAAATTGCACTATCTGCATAGTCAGAAGCATGAAAATCATACTACTTTATATTGCATACTCAATTTTAAGGAAAATTTTTTCCTGCATAGAAAATTAAGGATTTTGTATGCATAATGATCTTGTTGATTATAATGAATAATAATCTGATCATATATAAGTGATAGATACTATATATGCTCACTTTATGTACGGATAAACGATAAAAACTGGACAACGCGTGTTCAAATAAAATTATAAGCCGGCTTAGGTAACATACTGTTGCATCTACAATGTGCTCTTTTCTCCTGAAGACGGATTGCCCGAAAATTTGAGTATTGTAAGTGTGTTTCTTTACTCTGTGTGTTACTCTTCTTGAATTTTCAACTCGTGTAGATATATATATATATAAAGATTTCACATAAACACGTGAAAATAACAATCAATGATCAAACCACAATAAGAAAATGGGAAAACAAGACTAAGATCTTTCAGCCCTACTGAGTTGGGTTTTTGACTCTGACGAAGACCGCTTGTTATGGTTGAAAGATCTTAGTCTTGTTTTCCCATTTTCTTATTGTGGTTTGATCATTGATATATATATATATATATATATATATATATATATATATATATATATTAATAAAAGTATCAACCGTGAAATAGAACAAAATGAAAGTTTATGAGGACTCGGTCAGTTCCTCAGGCTCATATAATTTCTTATATTTGTCTTATATTATATATTTCTTATAATCATTTCTTATATTTTTTCTGTTTTGTAGGCCTATGAAAAATGTTTTAAATAAAAACCGAAACGTTGACAATGAGAGTTTAATTTGAACCTGAACAACTGACAGAATTCTGATAAACTTTATTTTGTATATATATTTACAGATTTTATTTTAAACACATTTATTTCAAAAATCACCGTCTAAACTAGAGAAAGAAAATCAGATAATTGACTAAGTTCTTTCAACCAACACAAATGGTTGAAAGACCACTTGTCTTGTCACTTCGTTTTGTCATTCAGAGTATCAGTGAGACTCTGACGTAGACATTTGTTACGGTTGAAAGATCTTAGTCCTTTTTCCGATTTGTTACTGTAGTTTAGACGTTGATTTTTATTTCGCGTGAAATCTTGTCATAGAGTGATACATATGATTAGTAATGACTTACCATGAGGCAGTCTGAAGGTGAAGAAGAGGAGTGACAATGTAAACCTGCTGAAGGTGACGTTCTGAAACATGTCTGATGGCTGTAGATGCAGCTAGGAACCCATGTGCGCCATATCTGTCCGGTAGATATTGTATAGAAACCTTCGAATTCTATTTGAGCAGGAAGTTCCCCCATAATGACCCCTATCTTGCATCATGCCTCTGCATTCATGTTATTATTCAGTATTTCAACATGTCGCACTCACGTTTATTTTAGCATTTACTCTAAAACAATTATTAATAAAAATAAAATAAATTTATATTTAAGAAAAATTAAATTCAGTAAATATATTCTAATTTATCTTACATATATACGGTAGTTGGATGAATTGCAATCAATATACATTATTTTCATAACATAATGTTTTAAATCATTAAATCAAAAAAAGCAAGAAAGAAACTACAAGAATTGTTAGAAGTCAAATAATTGCAAGAAGCAAGCATGCACTTAATGAACTTCTTGCACAGTTTGCACTTTTGTATTACTTTCTTTATACATTTTCCAGTTGATGCACTTCTTGCAATTCTTGCACTTCGAGCTTTTAATGCACTACTTGCACTTGTAATTACCTCTTTTTAATAAAATGACTTAATGGAGAGGAATCATGGATAACTTTTCTAAACTGAAAGTAGAGCAGGTAAACATTTTTCATGTAGCAGGTTTTTTATTGTAGTTTAATGGTGTTAATTTGGTAATCTTTTTCCTTTTAATAGATATGCCTATGATATCCTTTGTTTGTATAGTAGTAATAGTGTTTTGAATGATAACAATGCAAAATAGCAAAGAAATGAAAACATTTTTGAAACCTGAATTATGAGACTCAGGGGACCACAAAATGGTTATTTCTGTTGAAAAGTTCAAATCAAAATATCAGGTCTTGTAGAAAATGCATTTCTAATTATCAAAAATGCTTCATAATTTTTTATGTCAATGCTTAAAAACTAAATTTAAGAAAATTTACACAATAGCCTTTCTAACTGAAAGTGTATTTAAGGTCTTCGATATTTATTCGGAGTTATTGTTTTTATTTTCATGAAATTATCTTTTGTACTAATTTTATTTGGAGTTGATATTGATATTCTTATTATGGGTGTTTTAAATATTGGCTATGTGACAATTATACAATTAAGACAATTTACTTGTAAAAACACTAACATCATCTCCCGACGTAGTGAACAGTCTGAAATAAGTCACCATCTCTCTTCTTTCCGTGTATCAGCAGTTCTAAATACCTGTGCCTATGCGGTTTTTTTCAATTTCACCCTGCTTTGTTCAAGTATTTCTCTACTCTTGCCTCAATTCGCTGTGGTTTTTTTTGAGTGTAACTCTCCTTGTTGAGGTGTTTCTTAGTTGAAGATCCAGCCGTCCTAATATCCTTTTGCTTGACGTCAAATCACCGTTCAAGACGTTTCATCCAATTCGTCTTTCAAATGTACTTTTCTATTTTTTTAATTCCTTGTGAAATATGACATGATGTGGATTATCTAGGATGAAAACTATTTAAAGAAATACTTGTACAAACATATTGTACAAATATTTCCGCATAACATAATATGAATTTGACTGTGACGAAGACCGCTTGTTACTCTTGAAAGATCTCAGTCTTTTTCTCATTTCTGAGTGGGTTGAACTATGATTGTTTTTATGAAATCGTGTTATATGTATAAATATATTAAGTTTAAACCACAAAGAAAAATTAAAATAATAGAAATAAATGCTCTGCGGCTTTTATAAAACATAAAAGTTTTATATTATCATAACTTTTTGTTAGCTTCTCAGTTTTTACTTTGTTTGCTCTCTGATGACTTAAATTGAAAGGCCTCAGGGCATTTATTTCTATTGTTTTTCTTTTTTCTTATGGTTTATACTCCATTTATTGCATTAGGTGTTTATTTATTGTGATTTTTCTGCATATCTATGATTTATATTTTTGTAAACAATACTTATACAGTCCATAATTACGGTTCTAAATTTAATTGAAGAAAGAAAGATAGCAATTCTATCAATAAATATGCAGATATTTATTATAACTCAGTCAAATATGCACACAGAAATAAAACTACTCACAAATAGCAATAAAACAACAAAGTAAGATAGATATTTTGGTTAAAAATAGTTTTCAAAAGATACCATAAACAGATACCTATAAAGTAAATTTATTAGCAAGGTATAGATCGGGATCCGAACGTTTGATCTAAATTAGCAATTATTTTATACAGAAATAAATTTTAAATTTGTTTACAGTTTTTTTTTTAAAATATTTATATATAATATATAACATTTAAAATTAATCCTACAATTATAGAGTATATGTTCTTGATCATCTAAACAAAATATACTCCAATGATTTGAACTCTTTCAGTTCACTGAAATTGAATAATTTTAAATATAGCAACTCTTGTTAAAAATAGACGAAATGAAAAGAGTGGGTATTGATTTGAAAGGACGACCGGCCACGGCAGCTATCAGCGAGCAGGAGACCGCACAAATGGACAACGAATCTGGAAAGGCCTTTTTGTAATTAGGCGGCCCAGTCAGCATCCTTTATAGGGCCTTTAATGCTCCCACCACCATCAATTGGAAAGGGGCCACTGGTTTTTGCCAAATTGTGTCATATTTTATCCCAGATCTCGACCTGTAGGTTACCAATTACAATCTCTTTTGACAGTTACATAGAAGTTATTTTCAATTTCACAAAAATTTTTTTATAGTAATAACAATTTTTCTTTTTTTCTTTTCTTTGAATCATTAAATGATTAACTAATCAACAAAAAAAAGTTTGTTAATAATTCTCACTTATAGTTAAAAATTACTAACTTCATTTTATTTATTTGATGTGTCATTAATCAATTAAATTGAATGGCAGAAGTTCTCCGGCAGTCATTCAAAATGTCTTGTCTTGTTTATGGACCCTTCATCAAACATTTATCATCATTCTAATCCCTTCAAGACAGAACTTCAGGAACTCTGAGTTCCTCCAACTCAATGAGGAGAAGTTAGTGAAGGCAATTGTTATTCATAATTGCATTTTCACTGATATTGACACTGATAAATGTCTTTAATTTTCAAATGTTAAGCTTAATTGATTTTCATTAAAGCAATTACCCGTTAGAAAGAATTATAAGATAATTATAGAAGTTAATTAATAAATACATTATTAACATTTCCGTTCCTTATATTTCATCTGTTCTACAGCAACACGATATTTTTAAAATAAATATCCTAAAATATAAACGGCTGAAATTTTAATAAATATATTTTTCAATATTATTAAACTTGAATTAGTGTAAAAATATCCTTATTTTATATCCTTATTTATATCCTTATTTAAAAATATCCTTATTTTTATATTTATATATGAACCAAATACACTCATATACGAGGTGAGTAAATAAAGTAGTGAGACTGGCAACGTCGCTTTCGATCTGGCAACGCTGGAGACGCGTGGCCTTGAGTAGCGTCAGGTGCACGTGTGATGCGCCTCCAGTATGAATCTGAACTCGCCACAGTCATTTGTCCGTAGCGTTGGTTTTCGTGAAATGGTTTTTTCTTGAGCGTTTTAAAAATGAGTGACCTCAAAGTTGAGCAGCGGTGTGCAATCAAATTTTGCTTCAGACTTGAACATAATGCAACCGAAACTTTTGAAAAACTTCAGGAGGCCTATGGAGAACGTGTTTTATCAAGGGCACAGGTTTTTCGGTGGTTTAAGGAATTTTCAGAAGGAAGAGAGTCGATTGAAGATGAACCACGAAGCGGAAGGCCTTCAAGTGCAAACACCGATGAAAATGTCAACAGAGTACGGAACCTTGTGCGTTCAGATCGACGCTTGACAGTCAGAATGATTGGGGAACAGTTGAATTTGAATCACACCTCCGTTCATCACATTTTGACCAATGAATTGGAGATGAGAAAAATTTGTGCGAAAATGGTTCCGAAAAACCTTTCCCAAGACCAAAAAGATCTCAGAAAGGGAAGGAGTCTTGACTTTTTGGGTTCAATTGAAAATGATCCCCGTTTTCTTGAACGTGTCATTACTGGTGACGAGTCAAGGGAACCTCAAGGGAACTCATTTCGGGACACTACAAAACATACAAACTGCTGTAACCGACCAGCTGAAGGCCATTCCAGAATCCGAGTTCCAGCAATGCTACAATGATTGGAAGGACCGTCTCCAGCGCTGTGTGGCTTCCGAAGGGAACTATTTTGAAGGTGATAATATCACATTGTAATTATATTTGAATAGAAAATTTAAAAAAAATCAGTCTCACTACTTTATTTACACACCTCGTATGTGAACCAAAATTTGTGGTTCTTCTGATGTGTATGTTACAAGAAACTCCTCAAATTGATTCAAATAGAATCAAATTCTTTTTTGTGGGTAAGGAGGTGAAATTCATTGATGCATATAGTACTAGGCTCCAGATAAGCCAGACTACCAACTAAAACACCCACTTTTCTTCTAGGACACTAGCCTGAAACTGTTTTTCACATTACTTCAGACTAGGCCATTCCTTTCCTTATGGCCTAAATATCCACGCCTTATGGCTGAGGTACCTTGGTATGCTAGAAATGTGGATATTCAAAGAGACCTCAGTGTAGAATCAATTAACGAATTCACAAATAGACTGTTGACCAATGAGGACACGAAAATCCCACCCCATCCAAACTGCCTTGTACAGGGCCTATTCCTAAGAACTCCCCAACCTACTACAGATATGTCACTATACTCTAAACCTCATCGCTCCGATCACTTGCAGATATAATCTAATAGTTGTCATTTTTAGTATAATACGAGTATTACTCTTCTAAATCTAAATCTTGAATATTACTCGACTAAATCTTGATTTCATATAAAGTAAACACGATAAACACATTCGAATCAAATAAAAACTTTGTTCAATTTTTTTTACAAAATTAAAACTCAATCGATCGTCAACGAGTTTAATACTGTTTAGTTGCAGCAAAAGTTGATTGTAGCATTTTTTCCACCCCTTGCTTTTCCACTCTATGCACTTGAAGAAGTACTTGTACAATAATAGTTTCTCTTCTTACTTTAAGTTAATTACTATTTTCTGATTTTTATTTAATTTCTTTTCAATCTGTAAAATAGACCTAACTTTCACTTCTTATGAAATTTAAACTTCAGTTTAATCTGCTATTGTTGTAATTTTAGTTATTACTCAGGATAAGAAATCTAGATTATTCTACAATCAACTTTACTGTAATTAAACCATATAGCAGGATAAAACTTAGTTTACGCTGCAGTAGCAGCACAACTAGAGACCACACATGAGAAGAGCACATTGGCCCTTTGTGAAACCATATAATTGGGAGTACTAAATTTCGCCCAACTGAAGTGTGTATTTAGTGAAAAAAAATTTAACGAGCACCTGACATCGTACAGGCTTGGGACTGACGGCTTAACGTCCTCTCAAAATGACTGCGTGCTCAGATTTATTCACCACTCACGTGTATAAAGTCAGACTGGGTATAGAACACTGGAGTCCAGAGGCGAGCACGTTGACACTTACCAACCCTGGTCCCCAAATCAGAATACACAACAATTAAATTAAACAATTTTTTTAATTCATTATTGTTGCCACTAATTTTGCAGGAATCATGAAATATAATTGGAATGATTGTTTAGGAATTGCTGAACGCATGGAAGATATATTGTTGCTAATAATTGTAAATAAATAATGGAAAAATTAAAAAGCATCAATCTAAATTTTAAGTTTTGGTAATTGCCTTATCTGATCGATTATCAGGTTGGCTCAGTATAGTTGAAGTACTAAATTACATTGTGTATTGTTTTGTTAATCATCTAAGAAAAAAAATAAAATCATAATAAAAAAAATGTTTTAAAGGATATGAATAATTCTGTTCATTTTAAAAATTAAATATATAAAATTAATTAATTCAAATTAAATATAGTTTCTTTACTATTGCCTGTTTTACTTTTTTGATCAATTATCACTATACTTTACATAGAGTATAGTGCAATATTACCAGAGAAGCACCTTGGTACGCCACATACATAAGTAGAGTATCTGGGAGTATTTGTATGTGAAAGTACCATTAAATCCATTGTATGTTATATTAGTCAAAGTACGAACATAATGTTTAGAAACATTACTCCTAGGTTAGATTTTAAATTTTAACCTGAACTCATTACTCCAGTAAACATTTTTGTTTTTAAAAATATTTTAGGTTAGGTCGGATTAGCCTGCAGTGGCAGTCTCCTAGGACAGTGATTAACCCTTTTTAATACCACACATTGAACATTATAGATTGTGAGGCATAAATTTTGCCTAACTTACAGTTAGATATTTATCTGACTTCGCACAGGCTTGGTACCGACAGATTAACATTTCATCATCTTATCAGTGATGACCTCTCTAAGTTTTTTTCGCCTTATCACAAATTGACAGCTAGAAAATGATTAATGTCAAACAGCATCAAATTTAAAATAATTCATATGCATAAATGAAATAAATAAGTAACAAATTTTATATTTAATTGATTAACAAAGTCAATGATTGTTTCAAGTGTGCTTGAACCATATTCGTTTCATTTATTGAACGTTATAAAAGTTACACATGAAATTTAATTAAAAGTGTAATACAAAACGAAGGAATTCCTCTCGGATTACACTGCTATCAATCTCAAGAGAAATGTAATTGAGAAGACTTTGCAATCAATCACCATATCAGTCACACGAACTACAGAATTACTTTTGCATCAAATATTTGTGAGTTGAGATACTCTGTTTTGCACAGCGTTATTAAAATATAGCACGATACAAACTGAAGAAGAAGTTCATATATGATTAAAAACCTATAAAACTTGCCACCTGGGATTACTTAATGCATTAATTTAACTTTAAGTTCATAAATATATATATATATATATAATTTAATAATCAAAATAACTCTTGATATAATATATGAATTAAATACCACAATAAACAATATAAATTAATTAAAATGCTCTAAGGCCTTTCGTCACAACATCATCAGAGAGCTAAATGAAACAATAAAAAAAAAAGTTAACCTGGCTGATTGAGTCAATCAGCCAGGTTAGGTTAGGTTAGGTTAGGTTGCAGTGGCAGTTCCAGAAGGGAACACACGTAGGCCGAGCATTGGCCCTTTGTTATACCACACAATGAAGATTGATTCTACAGTGGGAGTCCTAAATTTTGCATAACTCAAATGTATTTAGAGAAGTAATCTTTAACGAGTACCTGACATCGTACAGGCTCGGGACCGACGGTTTAACGTCCTTCTCCGAGGGACGACGCGCTCAGATTTATTCACCTCCCGCCTGAATAAATCGAGGGCCAGGTGAGGATCGAACCCCGGTCCTATCAGTTCAGAGGCGAGCACGTAACCACTGAGCTAGCCTGGCCCCTATCAGCCAGGTTAACTTGTTATTATGTTTTTTTTTTTATTTTTTGGTTGTTTCATTTAGCTTTCTGATGATGTTGTGACGAAAGGCCTTAGAGCATTTTAATTAATTTATATTGTTTAATGTGGTATTTAATTCATATTTATGACTTCCATAAGGTAAAAGGGGTCATAATTTTAAGAACATTATACAAGTTTCTTTTAATGGGGAATTTCAAAAATGATGTCTCCTCACAAAAGAACTGTATGTCAAAACTTACAAGCCGTTACTTCTTAGTGTTTTTCTTCAGGTTTTCAATTAAAAAATATACATATATATGAGCTTTAAGATAATAAGAATGAATTATTTGAAACTGAATACAATATATGAATGTTGAATTCCACTAGTGAAGTTTTTAACAAGGGAAATAGTTTGAAAATTACTTAAAGAATTATATAGCATACAGAAAATTCTATACATAGAGTATATATACATTCTATATATAGAAATATTTAGAAAAAATTATAATTTTTTTCATAAAAAATTATTAATATAATGAAACATGAAGCAATTTTCATTATTTCATCATGTTATATTAAAGTTTAGGTTTAATTTAAGTCGATTTTCATACTATTTTTCTAATTAAAAGCTCCAATAGTGCATTTCAACACTAATATATTGTATTCAATTTCAAATAATCATTATTCTGTTCTTAAAGCTCATATATATATATATGTATGTTTTTTTTAATTATAAACGTGAGGAAGAACACTAAGTGTTCTTAGTCTTTAGTTTTGATGTAACTTCTTTTGCGTGGAGAACTAATTTTTGAAATTGCCCGTCATGAGTAAATACCACACTGTAACAGATTGTAGAAGCAATTTAATATTCTTGCTTACTATAAAACATCAATCAATAGATTATATGTATTCAAGATAAATAAATTTTCAAAAGTAGGTAAAAAATAATGAAATAATAATTAATTAGAAATGAATAATAATCAATTAGAAATAATCTATATTTGGCTATAAGTAATTTTTAAAAAGGTGCAAAACCATTCATATCGTTTAAAATAATTTTTTTTGTTTATTATGATTTATTATCATTATCAGATGATTACTAAAACAGTGTAATTAAGTACTTAGACTGTACTACATCTAAGGTAAGATACTAATTTACATTGTGATGATTATCTTTTGTTATTCAACGCTACACAAAATAAATTATTAATAATTAATTGAATGATGTTTAGTGCAGTTTAATTGTTAGTTGATCAATTTCGCCTCCAAGTAGAATTAAAAAACAGGCTAGTCATATTGGCCCTGGAAATTTTGTTTCGACTGGACAACTACTGTTGATACGAGGCACTCAGCTTCCACGAACCACATCCAACGTTTAGCTTTGATCGCCTCATTGTTTTCTGACGATTACAATCGAACAAAGTATAAGACATAATACGGCATAAAGGGGGATGCGACTGGGCCCTGGCGAGGTTAGCCTGGGGTTAGAAGGCTCGAAGAGCCCCAGGTGCAGGCTCTACCCTGGTGATTAAATTTTATAGAATCCACTGTTGGTGGGAGCCCTTTTGGCTAATGTATTTTTCTACAGCACCCCCCCCCCCCCCCCACTCAAACGCCATGGGGCCGAAAATGCAGTTTCTCATATAGGGTGAGCCAATAGTGTTAGCCACCCTTCCAAAAGCCGGAGATTGTTCCAACCCTTATTTTTTATGTTCATATCATCTGAAAATATCAGCAAAAAAGAATATCCTTTTTCTTTACTTTTGATCTTCTTTAATATTTTTTTATAATTATAATCCAAAAAAAAAATCAGCAGAAATAAGTATACTAAAAAGTAAAAGTTCATTAATCTAAAGGAAAATGTTTTTAGCATTTATTGTTTAACCCATTCAATTAAACCAAAAGTTACGTTCTAGTTCCTATACACGTCTTAACTGTTAGCATACAAAAGTTGTACAGTATCACACGTGTACACAGTGTCACACAATGACACAGGGAAAAAATATATCAGGATCAATATTCAGCTTAATGAGTCATATTCTATGCATTTCTTCGTATTCGGGGTAGCTTATTTTCAAATCTTACATAATAATATGCTTGTACTCCATGTAAAACGCTTTACTGATAAGGTAAAATTAATTAAGGTAAAATTAAGTAACTGATACAGCTGACTAGGTCGTTACTAATAATTAGTATTACCGATTAGTCATGGATTCAAGTTCATTCAATAAAGTGATTTCTTCCTTTCTAAGATGTTGCTTCAGATTTCTTCGTCAACGTATTGTACTCATACATTAAAAGAACCGTAATTCTCTATAAGATTTCTTCAACATATTGAATTCATACATAAAGCAACCGTATTTTTCTATAAGATATCTTCAACATATTGAATTCATACATAAAGCAACCGTATTTCTCTATAAGATTTCTTCAACATATTGAATTCATACATAAAGCAACCGTATTTCTCTATAAGATTTCTTCAACATATTGAATTCATACATAAAGCAACCGTATTTCTCTATAAGATTTCTTCAACATATTGAATTCATACATAAAGCAACCGTATTTCTCTATAAGATTTCTTCAACATATTGAATTCATACATAAAGCAACCGTATTTCTCTATAAGATTTCTTCAACATATTGAATTCATACATAAAGCAACCGAATTTCTCTATAAGATTTCTTCAACATATTGTATTCATACATAAAGTAACCGTAGTTCCATATATATTATAATTTCTACTCAAGCTCCTAAGACAGCTAATGGCTTTTCTACGGGTCTCATAGCTCACGAATATTTTAGTTTCTTATGTGCGTCAATTATATAGAATTTACACTATGACACGATGTCATTGAATGTAGAAAGGTAAATAGAATAATCTTACAGTCAAAATACTAAATAGCCTCATATAACAATCCCACTTGTAAATAAGTTGTTCGTTAGCCAAAGTACGACCAAGTTAACACATATTCTTCACTATATGTTTTACAATATCAATTTTTCTGAATATATTAACAACAATTTAACCTATGAATTATCATTTATTAAAAATAATTCCTTCTTTTTGCTTCATTTCATAAGTATGTTATCATTGATGAGTCTCGTTTATTTCATTTCAAGTTCCAATCTATGGAATAAATACTCTCAGGATTAAAGTAAGTATCTATAGATTTCTTCCTTTGGTATATATTTAAAAAATTAGGAAAGATAACTTTAGTAGGAGTTGATGTATTCTGAAGCTTTGAGCTTGAGAGCAGTCTTGGGTGAATATGAATATTTTATTTCTTCAGACCTTTGTATAACTCTGCCTAGTTATCACATCTACCTTTTTCTAGTCACTAGTAAAAAAACTAGTCATGCTAGATTTATATTTTATTTATGTTTAATTATCTACAAACAAAGTTTAAGAAGCATTAAACATTTATTATAACAAAAAAAAAACATTAGAAATAAATTGTATCTTCATTTTCTTCTTTATATGTCTTATGAATTATTATTCATAACTTTTTAATGATGTACATTATTGTGTTTGTTGAAAATGCGAACTGTTTTGTTATTCCAATCAGACTATACAATGCAACGGCTAGATCATGAACTGTAAAGGTTTTGCAAAAAATCTGCATATATCATTTCAACTATTAATCCTATACAATTGGATCTTATTTATTTTTAATTATAAAATATAATATAATGATTTCTTTGATTAAACAAAGAAAATAAAACTTTATGTAAAACTGGGAAACTATATTAACGTGGAAACTCACCACCTGTGATTCTTAATTGAATTAATTTAACTTTGATTTAACAAAAAAAGTATGTAACACTTTCATAATGGAGTCATAATTTCAAGTACCCCATAATTTTTTTTTAAATAATACTTACATAAATGGTATAAAACTATAAGATTATTATAATTATGGCATAATATATTATTTATCTTTATATAATATTGATCGCTCGCTAAAAAATCATTTATCAATAGAATATATATATTCAGGATAAATTTAATTGTTAATCCCAACTGAAGCAATATGATGGATGTCCTTAAAGGAAATTATACTGAAATTTGAGGGTGATTTGGGGCGTAATTAAATTTCGTTTCTAGATTAATCTGACCGGACAGGTGAAGTGAGTAAAATGCACATTAACGTGGCCTGATCCACTCCAATCATGTATTGATTCTGCATGCCCCGAAGGCACAACCAAACTTCTTTTGTCATTAAATATGAGAAATTGATAAAGTATTGAGCAATATAATAACTGAATTGATTAGATTCAAAAACATCATTAATTGAAGAATTACTTTACATAGTCTTACACAAACCAATGTTAAAAATCAAGAATACAAAAACGCATAAAGCAAGTAAACTATTAGAAAGTATTTAACAACCATTCTGTTTTAACGTATTTGTGGAGCAGAAAATCAATCGAAAAGAGATTTTGAGAAAAAATTGAACATATTAGGAAGTATTTTCTTACCTGATTATCAGTATTGTTGATTGTTATGGTTAATAATATCATTTAAATATTTAGTTAAAAAATGAAATAACAGAAACAAATGAAAAAGTCTTCGAGTGGCCTATACTCAACTTTACTATAAGTAAATAAGTAAACTCATTGACAACTAATTGACTTTACTTTTATTTTAATGTGGCTATAGTGAAGACGTTATCAAACGCTATAGTAACCATTATGAAAAATTATCATCACTGTTGATCAGCTTGATGATTCTAATGTGACAATATTTATTTGATTAGTAATAACAAGTTGAAATCATTGATTTAGAAGGATCTAACATGTTATAATTAGTTAAACTTTGATATTGAGTCTCATCCAACTCGTGTGCCAACCTCCGCTACATCCTTCCTATTTTGCTTTAATTAATAAATTTATACTTGCTCTCAGAGAAGTATCATTCACTTTTATTGGTTTTAGGTATGATTTGCAAATATTTTTTTACCTCATTAGGCAATTGCTTTGTATTCACATACGAGACCAAAACTTCGAAAGCCTCATCGGTACGGAGTATGGATTGATTATTCGTATAACTTTATTTGCAGCTTGCTAACCAATTATATCTCAATTTTTTGATTTTGCAAATTTCATGGACATTTTTTAACAGGTTGTTTAAATAGGAATTCAAAACATGTTGAAATTTCATTTCAAAATGTTTTTATAAAATGTATGATTTAATGAGCTTTTTATTCGATTTTTTAATTACTTTAATTTTATGAGCTTTACTTTATCATAACTTCACTCTGCAAACTGGACAATCACAACTGTTACACCATCAGAGCCTGGAATGTTTGATAGCTGTCGTAAGTGCACAAGTCTGAACAGTTTGTTAATGGTCGCATGAATACCATAACATCCCGCTGTCCTCGTTTGAGGACATCATTATTTTAAGCCATATATACTCTTGAAGAAAGAAAAAACAGTTACATAATATATCCCACATAATTTTTTACATTATAAAGATTACTATATATCAGTCCTAAGTTCTACAATTCAATATGTAGTAAACTAGAGATGAAAATAAAATATTGATTTTTCTTGTACATTTGACGCTTTTTTGTAACTATAATAACATACTCTTGAAGGCTGTTTTCATTAATATCAATGTTGATCCCAACAAACTAGAACGTCAGTAAATGAGGCAGATCTGTTAAACTACCCAAAATACAGGCATTTAAAAAGTATTTGTGCTTTTATAGACTGTCCTCAAATAAGGACAGTGGGATATAATAGGTTAAGTGGATATAAAAAAATGATTTTGGGTTAAATACTTAAGTACTTAATATTAAGATTTTTTTGAATTTTCATAAAAATGTATGGTTCGGTTGAAATAAATGTTTTTTTGAAATAAATGTAACTTTTCTTTTCATCAATTCCTGAACTGTATTCTTACGAAAGCTGAGGTGTGTGATGTATAAAGGCCTTTCAGGTCGTAGAACTTTGGATCAAACCCTTCACTGTATCATTACCTGTACACCCTTCTGTCCGGGCTTCCACCTGAGAATGAACTTGTTTTACTAGTTATACTTTAAATTTTGACCCATCAGTATACTAGATCAATATACAAGAGCCCCTTACTTGAAAATAGAAAACTTACAATCAAGGTGTTCATTCCTGATTACTTTGACGCACTTTTAGAATATTCTCTAGGGCAGAGTATTTGGCAACATATAGGCCAAATTATGAATGTTCCGTTCTATTAAGTTTATATCAATTTTATCTGAAATAGGAATTTCAATTTTGTACTAATCTCGATAATCAGGATACCTTTTTCTTGATATAGAATATCTAAAAGAAGATGTTTAGTAAATCTTTCAGGAATGTATTGCTCACCTCTCATAGTTTACATTTATAAACTATTAAAATTCTACCAATAGAGCTCTGATGTGTTTCACTTATAAATAAAATGCTATGTTGACTAACTTGAAACTCAGGGGGAAGTAACAGACAAAGAAGATGCAGATAGATATTTTAGTGTCATTTTTGATCTGCAAACTGATTGGAATACATAAACACTAAATTACCAAGCAGTAATTAGCTTTCAAATCTACCTAACCTAACTTGTCATTAAAATAGGTTGTATTTCAAAATAATAATGATAGTTATAGAGTGAGTCCATTCTTTAAGTCCATATTACAAGTATAACAAACAATTAGGAGTGCAGCTCACAATTGCCTCTAGCGGCCGCCAAGAGAACTAAAACTACAAATCAACCAAAGCCACCGCGCCCCAGGCTTTCAAAAGTTTAATTACAATTACAATAAATCAAAATCACTCCAGAGCAGAAACGAAATCGAACCACAAGTAAATAAGTTAAACAATTAGATAATACGAAATAGCAATATTGTTAGATCAACATTATGTTTAATTTATATAAACATTCGAATTAATGTTGTACATTCCAATATACTTATTGTCAAGAAATAACATTATAAAGTAGTGCTACGTAATAGTTACAGCAACTCGTGCTCTGTAAGAATAATAGATATTTTGTTTACTACCCTTTTAAATTAATCAAGAGCTCATTTGGTAGTCACAATACAATTGATGCAATCTTTAGAAGGGTGTGTTGCTTTATTCATTCTAGCTTCTGATTTTCTGGGGTGATATTTTTTTCTTATAACAGTTTCACAGTTTCTACCTGAGTAGGATGAATAAATAATTTGCACTTTATCTTTGAAGCAATCTATCTTCTTCTTGGGCCACTTGTCCCAAAAATTATGGTACAGTTTTTACAAAAACTGATAACAGCATCCTCTATGTTCAGTAGTCACATTTGGATAATGTAAGAAGGTGGTGGAAATGAATTCATGTAATTAGGAAGTGGAAATGAGTTAAAACATTTATGTCATTTGAATCTTTACTTATAGAAGAAAATAATGTAGAATTTACCAATGAGTCACTTTGAGATAAAGTATTTAGTTCTTTACAATTGGTGAATCAAATAACGCGTTAGTCAATCAAATAACACGTTAGCCAAAATTCGTTTTCGGTTGTGTTTTACAGCTTTAAAGTGTGCTTCCCATAATCCTCCTAGAGAAAGAGGTCTGGGAGGAGCATCTGTGATGACTGTGATCACTTCTTTATGGAAGTGATTTTAGATTTTAACTTATATTATTTTTTTAAAAGTCAAACAATTTGTACAAGCTCGTTTAAGCCGGGCTACTCTGGCTCTCCATGCGTTTACTCGTTATGTTATTAGTAATAAACTCATCCAACTTCCTGCATTGTTTAAGTTACTTAAACAATCAACATCTAACCACGGTCTACTATTATTTTGTGGCTCTACTTTGTAGTTATTGATTACTTAACCTGAAATTATCCAAACAAGCCTTATTTTTTGAAATATAACTTTTCTTCAAATTTTCAAATTGATATCAGTGACCAAAATAGACCACACCAATAAAACTGTAAACTTTTTACTTTACTATAAGTAAAGTATAGTGATCGTGAAAAAAATCAATCTTAAGATTTTGACGGAGTTATATGTTTTGAGGTCCCAATTGAGGACCCAAAAAAAGATTTCAATTTTGAATTATATTGAACACTTTTGGTCTTTTATAGAATTATTATGCAGGGAAATTTATGGCTCCTTAGTATTTAATAATAGAAATAGGACGAAAAAGTTCATTAAAAAACTTCAAAATTACTCAATAATAATGTCATCATAAACATAAAAAAATCAGCATCTGATATTAAGCTTTGTAGAATGGTGCAACATTTTGATCGATTAGAACATTTTGTTGGACAAACCCATCATACCATGAAATGAATCAGAAATTAGACGTTTGATGTGCTTTATTGTCGTTGATTTTTTACATATAAGAATTTTATTATTCTTACATCACATATAAGTACTTAAATCATTAAAAAATATTCACATATCATTTTTTGGTGAATTGTCTGAAAACAATTCGAATTCAATGTAAACAATGTAAAATAAATGGGAGATGTTTATTAGTCTTTAATTCTTGAGGTAGAACAGATAGTGATTGATCGACTTATCAATATATAAGCTTATTTTTGAATATCACATACTGATGAAAATAACCTCAATAGTATAACTACAGCAGTAATAAGATTTTTGAAAAGTCAGAGTGAACATTTCTTGATACGAAATAATCTCCTACAAGAGAACATGGCTTTTGTTCAAATAGCCAGTGGATTTCTTACATTGTTTACTTGACCTGCTTCTACATTGAATATTTAAGTCAAATTTTCAAATTTAAAACAAGAAAATACTCTTATTTTCTCTAAAAAACATTGAAGAAAAAATGTGGTTTTAACATAATTTATAATCAAGGATGTACTCGTAGGATATATCATTTATTAATCTTCAAACAAAGATTTCAATTTTGAATTATATTGAACACTTTTGGTCTTTAATAGAATTATTATGCAGGGAAATTTATGGCTCCTTAGTATTTAATTATTAATTATTAATTAATTAATTAATTAACTTATTATCATTTTCTTTCCCCTTTATCAAAAATCACATATACCAATTTTTTTTGAGCGAATGTTATCTTTTTCCTGCCTGATGTACTCTGTTATAAGGTTGCTATGAATGTATACTGAGAAAAAATATATTAGTAATTAACCAGTTGAATATATTTTTCGTTTATTGCATTTATAACTTCTAAGATAATGCCAACATTTCAAAACTCTAGAGTTAGCAGTTTAGGGGAAAAAACGTTTTCTAAAAACCGGTTTTTGGTTTTATATTGATAAAATAAGCTTTTAGTTGGACTGTCAGAATTCATGTCGGATATTATGCTCGTTTGTGTATTAATGATGTCATATTCACAGTCATGTGGTCTTGTTGGTTATAGTTTTCCGTAGTGCAAACTGTTTTTAGTCATGAATTGAGAAAATAGTCCATGGATGAAGTAATTGTTCAGTGAGATTGAGTAAGGTTGGCGGCAGGATTTAAAGCTTGTAGAAGGAGGTTTGGATGAGTAGGTAGTTTGTTGTCTACATTGGTAGTAAGTCGGGTGATTTAACTATCTATGGATTCCATTTACAAATCATGATGAATATCCACATTTCGGGAGTACCAAGGAGCCCTGGCTATAAGGCGGGCAAACTTATTCTGAACGATCTGGATACAAGCCTTGTTCGTTGGTGCAGCTCTAAACCAGACGGAGCATAGCCCAACGAACAACTATGTCTAAATATGACATTAAATAACGAAGAAGTTTGATATTATATTTACTTATAACAAAGTAAACACTGAACAAGTAAGGACAGACATTTTTTATTAAACTAGACATTTTGTGTTCTACCATCAAATGTCCAATGTCCTTCCCCGGAGAAAAAAATTCTACTTGGACTAATTAATCATGTTTTATCATTTTAGAACATTTTCATGTACACATGTAATAACTAGATGAGGAGTCGGAGTCGGAGTCAGCTGATTTCTTCCGACTCCGACTCCTCCAGGTCGAAAATATGCTCGTCTCCGACTCCGACTCCACAGCCGGTTATTATTGCTGTAGTTATACTAATAATTATTTCTGTTCCATTATTTCTGTGACATACAAAAAAGGCATATCTATTGATAAGTGGATCAATCACTATCTGTACTACCTCAGGAATGAAAGACTAATAAACATCTCCCATTTAGACGATTATATTATGCTTAAATGAGACATTATATGTTACATACCCAAGAAGTTTTATATTAAGTTTACTTATAGTAAAGTTGAGTGTAGGCCACTCCAGATTTTTTGTAATATAATATTTCCAGGAATAGGTATCAATTTTGTCAAAGGAAATATTAGGAAGTGACGACTTGGTTATTCCAGATTTTATGTGAATAGCATGTTTGTTTTAATATTACATATGCCTTATACTCTTTTAATACATATTTTTCACGTAATTTTCCACATGTATGTTTAGTAATAAGTTTTGCGAGCGATACACTATTTAAACGCACTAGCTGTAAAATACTGATAATAACCCTTATGATCTCTACTAATGTGGTTGGTAATATAATCTCACCACAATTTTTACTGTAGTAGTATATTGTTTAATTGTATTATTAATTACATGCATACTGTTAACACGACAGAGGTTAGTATACATCACATTGCAAAAAATATCATACCTCGTAAGTCGATGTTGTAGACACCCGGCCAGTAGTGCATCTTCAAGGTGGACTGGGCATACTTGGAGAATCCTGTCAAAATGAGTTTCATTTACTGCCTTTCAACAAGTGATTATTCTTAAGCATAAGGACATACACTTTCAACTATCTTACTCTCTTTTTGCTTGAATCGACGAGTAGCTCATTAAAATTTTCATATTATAAATGGAAAGATTGGAATTTTTAGAATGCGCTTATAGTTGATGTATAATAGTTAGATGTAGCTAATAATTTTATCAGGATGTTATTTTTCGGACTTTCTGATCTAATCAGTAAAGTAAAGCAGTAGCTATAAAAGTACACTACTTGTACGTACGTAGATGTAGTGAAATACGAGCGTAAATTGTTACGATTACGATAAAATATTGAACAAAGACAAAGTTTGTAGTCCTGAGGGCCAGGTCAGCTCAGTGGTTAACATGCTCGCCTCTGAACTGGTAAGTCCGGGGTCCGATCTCAACCTGGCCCTCGATTTATTCACGTTGGAGGGTGAATAAATCTGAGCACGTCGTCCCTCGTAGAGGACGTTAAACCGTCAGTCACAAGCCTGTACAATGTCAGGTACTCGTTAAATACCCCTACTCTAAAAACACTTGAGTTAGGTAAAATTTAGAACTCCCAACGTAGAATCAGCAGGTAATGTGGCTCATTCATTACTAAAATGGGTGCCAAAGAATAATAGAGCCACAATTCCCACCCCTAATACAGCACTAAAAGGTGAAAGCCTTGTAAGCGTGGGCGTTCAAAAACAAACAAACTTTGTAGTTCTTGATATCCAGCTTATTATAGGAGCATCATGAATTAGTGAGCATAAGTAGGTTTAAAACTTATTATTCTTCATTAAGGATTCATTGTATTTCACGAGAAAAATAATTATCACCTTGGAGTGATAGTTCATTCATTACTTAAGCTTCCCTTACATGTACAGGTATATCTCGGCCTATATCGTTTCGAGTTGAGTTAAGACGATTATACGTCGGTTTTCAAACAAACATACAAGAAAAAAAATAATGTTAACGTCATATATTCAACTTAACGTTAGTCTCCTATAAATATTGGAATCATAATATCACTAAAAAAACATTGTAATCAGGAATCACAATTATATGCACGAGAGGGTATTTTATAAATCACAGTGCCGAGCAGCTGCAGGAGAAACAATGTTTATTCATGACGAAATCTTGCTGGCAATTTACAATTATATCAGATTTCAGAATTACCATGTCAAAAACGACACCATGGCCTTTAGCGTATAACGACATTTACTATTAAAAATATAAACTTTAATATTACAAAATATATGTTTCATCTACTTAACTGTCATGGAAGCTGAACAAATTCATGCATAGTATAATTATGCAAAATTCAATTGAAAATATAAATGGTGCCGAAATCGCATTTCTAGTGTTGAAATACGTGCCTAGGCCAGCCTAGTGACCACCTGTTTCGACTTGAGTCGTTTTTCGACTTAGGTCGCCTCTCCTGGTCCCAATTAATGACTTTAGGTGAGGTAGATCTGTATTTCAAAACAAATCACCTGCTCAGCTACAAGTAACTTGGCCTCTCATGGGCCGCCAACTTCTTCCAGCCATTGAATGAACGACTTGAGAAAATATCTGAAAGTTCAAATCATTCCTAACGATTGTAGTTATTATTTTGAAGAAATAATGAAAGTATCTTCATGACTCATTGAGTTCTTCGATAATTACCATCGTTGTTATTGCAGTAAAACTAAAAAACTCATTGACGGAGTGGTTGTTGTGAAATTTTAAATTAATCTTCTAGGAGGGTCATTTAAAGTGAATGTAAGTTTGACACGGTTGACTGACATCGTGTCTCACCATTTTGTGTCTCAACTTTAAAGCCTTTATCTAACTCTGAGACTAACAAGTAAAGATCTATTAAACACCTATTTAATTTTATTTAACAGTTATGAACGTTTTATTGTGTAACTCTTAATGAATATATTAGTAGCTTTTGATAATTTTAGTCAAATAAAATTTTTCTTCGTCGATTTGTATTGTCATAGTACCAATCAATGTATTTTCATACTTTTTCATAGCTCTTCAAGCAATTCTAGTATTGCTGCTGAAGTGGAGTTAAAATCGTATCCGGAGCTAAGACAATAGCCTCCCTTTAGATGAATTCTACTCCAGTAGATTCGTATCTGAAATAACATCAGTCCTTGACCAAAATAAAACAATAGGAAGATTGATCGCCTAAACGCCAGACACGTCGGTTTCCATTATCTGTTTTAAACGGTTTTTTGTTATCATAATAGAACGTACCCTTTGCTACAAGCATCAAATTAAAAACCTTCAATTCTAATAAATTAGATAATTTAATTACTTTAATTAGATAATTACTTTTTATTTGAATTGTCTTTTTTTATACTACCATGAAACTTTGTGGAGAAAAAAATTTATTTGTATTAAAGTAATTATTAGTTTTAATGAGTCCAACTGAACTACCTTTTTCATATGTAGATGTACAGAAAAAAAAGAAAAACTCCGACCAAGTTTCACATGAAATTTTGATGTCAGCTGTCATGAGGAGAGATATATTTGATTTGAAGGGATCACTAAGGCTAAATGTTGCACTCAACATTACTGAGCTACTGCTTGATCACCATGCAAAAGAGAGCGGAGTGGAAAGAAGAAAGAAAAAAAGAAAAATTCAATAACCAATTAAAAAATAATGAAAGAAATCTATATATGTACTTATAAAACACTGTTGTTTTTGATTTTTTTGAATGTTTGCACACAAGTGAAACTTGGGATACATGTTAATTCCAGTTTATGACAAATTATTCAAATAAATATTAAAAAAAAAAACAGTGAGAAATCTATTACTTTACAAATAAAGGCATTAAAAAGAAAGAAGAATGAAAAATAAATTCTCTCAACATAAGTCAAATAAAATTAATGATTCCTCATGTAAAATCTGTTTATGTTATAGAATAAACCTGAAGATTATTTCTACGAAAGTTCTCAGTCCCATTTTTGTAAATCTTATTGTTGTTTAGACGATGTTTTCTTTTTATATCACGTATTTACTGTTAATTCTTGTAATAATTTATATAAAACAGACTTTATTTATCAGGAATCGGTTAGTTTCCCAGGTTCAAATCAAACTTTCAAAGCCTAAATTTTGATTGAAAATTCGTATTTGTAACTTAAGCATTAAACAAATGTATGAAATTCCTAAAGTATATATAATAAACTCTTACATTACAATAAATGAATAATTTTAGGAATGGAAGCTTGAACAGAAATGTCAGTATAAATACGAATGTCCAAAGGTAATATTACAATGACACATTCCTTTTATTAATATTATTTTATGGTGGGTAAAATAAATGGAATATTTGAATTTGCAGGTCTTGTTAGTTTTAAATAAAACATATTTATTTGTTTAAAACATATTTATATCAATTGTGTAAATACCTTGAATTGACGTTTTATTTTTATATGTAATAAGAAAAATGATTTTTTTTTCATTTTAAATGTTTTTTTTATTTATTAAATATACCTACTATGTATAACAAGATTTCACAATAATCACGTGAAATAACAATCAATGATCAAACCATATTTCCCCCACTCACCCCATTTCATATTGTGGTTTGATCATTTACTATGTATATATCATGACTCATGTTAAGAATACTATATCGAAAACTAGGGCGATACAAGAATCTTTGTTTTCATAGCTTAATAACAAGAAATAGCAATCCTGTCAACAGTTATTCCTGTCAATCATATTCAATGAATGTACTTTATAAACCGTTGCCA